>JARQOC010000008.1:95214297-95273016 GCA_033576535.1 Allobates femoralis
TCTCCGTCCAGCCTGACGTCACTGCAGCCCGGCTCGAGCTCTGATTGGCTCCCAGGAACCAGCGGGCGCTGCCAGATGACGTTATGAGCTCTGATTGGCTCGTCATCTGGCCGCGCCCGCTGGTTCCTGGGAGCCAATCAGAGCTCGAGCCGGGCTGCAGTGACGTCAGGCTGGGCGGAGATGATCAGGGGGACACAGCAAGTTAGGCTGTGATTAACCCCATCTGCTCCAGTGCGGCTGCACTTTCAGGACACATCGGGGAGCCTGGACACACCGGGGGAGCCTGGACACACTGGGGGAGCCTGGACACAGCGGAGGAGCCTGGTCACACCGGAGGACAGCGGGGAGCCGGTAAGAAGCAGTGTGTGTGTGTATGTGTGTGTGTATGTGTGTGTGTATATGTGTGTGTATGTGTGTTTGTATGTGTATGGGTGGGTGGCTGTGTGTGGATGGGAGGCTGCAGTGGCTGGGGCTGCCAATATAAGACCCCCCCCGAAAGTAAGACAGGGGGCCACTTTTGGCCCCCAAAAAAATGTAAGACAGGGTCTTACTTTCGGGGAAACACGGTAATATGCTATATGGGCATTTACAAAGGCATTTTTGGAGTAGATAATTCCTGGTCGATGTTCATTGTGGATTAGTCTATATATATCCCTTTACATAGGAGGCACCATTTTTACTTTGTATTGTATACTTTTTTGTTATTTTGTGGAGTGCCAATAAAATATATTTATTTTTACAATGGTGCAGTTGTCACTTTATCCTGTCAGTGAGGTTATTTCTTACAATTAGTGGGTGTTTAGATTTGGTAAATACTAGAAGATAGGCAATGGTTAAGTACCTGCCTCTTGTAAAGTATAACGATCTTCTATCCAGAGAGATCATGTAATCACTCCTGATGGGTGTCCCAACTGATGTTGACTTGATTGACTGCCTGGTCCTGGCTGTCAAATCTAAAGTACGTCCGCTGAAAACTTTGTGATATCCATAGGATAAGGGGACACATGCATATTGCAGGCATAGAAGACATCAAATTAGGGCTCGGACACACTGTCCGATAGACATCCAAGTCTCTCCGATGAGACTCGGATGAGGCTGAAGCGGTGACCCGGAACGACTTCTCCCTCTCTGGACGGGGCTGTCAGCTGATTGTGTTTTTGTGCAGCTCCAGACTCCCCGTCCAGAGAGGGAGAGGCCGTTCAGGGTCACTGTTCCAGCCCCATGCGAGTCTCGTCCGAGAGACTTTGATGTCTATTGGACAGTGTGTCCCTGCCCTAACACTGATTCCCAGTACAGCTGCTGTGATCTGTGTCTTTTTCATACTATTTTCCTGCACTGCGATTGTGCCCCCTGAACTGATCAGCATTCCAAAATGTGACTATGGGACATTTTTATGACTTTAAATACAGTTGTTGGATCATGGTGAGGAAGGTGTATAAATGAAAACTAAAAAGATTTTTGCAAGTATTGTATTGTTTCTTAATTTATCTGAAACTCATCTACAGTAGGTATTTATACACATATATTTTTGGTAATATTGCAGTGAGGCAACAGAGCGCACTTCTATTATTATTATCGAGCTTAAATACTAACGAATTAATGACACAGAGCATTGTGGTGGAAAAACATGCTGGGTTTTATTAAGGGTTACCGCGTACCTTTTGTTACAGATAATTGATCATTCCACATTTTCCATACTCCAATTAATGTTTCATAACTTTGAAACGTAAACCATATAACTTCAAGTAGGATTGATATAATTCATAACCGATCCACCCAGCATAGCTGGGCGATCCTCCCTCTAATGAAACGCCAGCTAAACTTTGAACATGTTGCAAAATGTAAGCTTCTGGGGCGGGCAGGCGGGACTTCAGCAACCGTGTGCTGCAATGGCCCCAGTGTTAATCGCCCCCCCCTTATATAGCCCATCCTGGGGGGCGAGAACCAATCAGATCAAAGTGGTTTTTTGGCGGGCACCTTCCCGCTCTTAAGCATCTGCCCGGTGACGTCATCGCCGTGGCAACACATTATAGCCTGTTTACTGGCTTAAATTAACCCTCACAGTGCCGCTCGTTTCCTCAGGGTGTCCTCCATTTTATTTATGGATGACGCTTGTGAGGCAACAGAGCGCACTTCTATTATTATTATCGAGCTTAAATACTAACGAATTAAGGACACAGAGCATTGTGGTGGAAAAACATGCTGGGTTTTATTAAGGGTTACCGCGTACCTTTTGTTACAGATAATTGATCATTCCACATTTTCCATACTCCAATTATTGTTTTATAACTTTGAAACGTAAACCATATAACTTCAAGTAGGATTGATATAATTCATAACCGATCCACCCAGCATAGCTGGGCGACCCAACAGGACGTTACCCTTGCGGTAGCGGCCCCCCCCAACCATTCCTCCACAATGCTCTGCGCCCCGACATTAAAAATGTCGAGGCCAACTTCTGAGAGATGCACAAGATCCCGCCTATATAATCCGTCCACAAAGCCCTCCAGGTCGAGGTGCCTATAAGAGAAACTGCCGATGGAAGGCAAGAACTTCTGCACCTCCCTGTTAACCTTTTTTCTGATTTTATCCAGATACATGGATCCGTGCACTTTCCACGCTAAGCGAGGGACGACCTCGGAAAAAACGAAGGTGGTTCCAGGAATTTCCTGGTTCATCCAACAAAAATCGGATTTCATCCTCCATAAAAGGTCCATAGTTGAGCATGTTCCGAGGTCGTTTCCCGCCGCGTGGCAGACAACCAGGTCTGGCCGCGGCAGCCTCTCCATTAATTCTAAGACAGTTGGAAACATATTATGCCATCTTAGGCCTCTCACTCCATTCCAGCACACCTGGACTTGTTCACTATCAAAGGATAAATTCTCGGTGTACCTCCTTTTCTTTGCTCTCTTGTGGGCCCAGAAAATAAATGAGTGTCCGATAATCCATATAATCTTACAGCCTACGGAACAAAGTATAGATAATTACTGGGAGAACTTATCAAAGCGAATGTAACTTTTGTAAGCTTTGGATTTCCACCGCCCAATGCCCTTAATCCCTTCTTCTTGCACTCCCAGTTGGGCGGCGAGAGTCGCTGCCCCAATCCTAAAAGAATGGGAAGTGATTTTAATCTCGCCCATTCTAGATGCGGCGAGACATTTCCTTAAAACGGCTCTGAATTGAAAAATAGTTGTTGCAGAGCCATCTGCATGTGTAAACAGTGGCCCCGGAGAAGTTCCGCGGACCGCTACCCAATGCCTGGTTGCTTCTAACGGGCACAGTGGGTCATCCGGGATTGCGTTAAGAGTGATGACTTGGCCCTTCCCTAACTGATCTGTCTTTGACCTCCGAACAAGGAGGACCAACACAGATGGGAAGATGGAAACATCACTCAAACGCAGGCCCGATGGGCATGCTTTGCTCGCAGAGACAGCTTCGCTTATTCTCATGGCTGAGAAAAATAGTAGTACGAAAGCCGCCCTGAATAGCGCAGCTTCGTAACTGCTGGAGCATACTTGAGTCAGGCATGAACACAATTGATACAGGTTTGCTAGAGAACTGGGCCGTCTTTTATCTGGTTCGAGGAACGATTTCTGATATTCTTTTAGAAATTGCTTTATTACAAAGAGGTTGCTAATTGGCGGAGCCCCACAAAGCTTTCTAAAAAAGGATATCCCTGCGAGGGTTTTCTTTATTGAGGAATGGGACATTCTCTTTCTGACGAGTGACTCCACAAAGGGGACTGAGGTTTCCACCGGAGCCGTTTGTGGGCAAGTTTTATGTATGTTACAAAATTGCACCCATGACAACCAGGCGGCGCTGTAAGCTGCCCAAGTCCGTGGTGCAACTGAGTGCTTGATGTAGAGCTGAATCTCTGTTAAAGCTTCTCCCATAATTCGGCCGGAAATCTGACGCCCTGTTGAGCTGCTACTGGCCAACGAACTTGGAGCTGTGACATGTCATTACAAAAATTAAAATTGAACAAATTATTAGTACCGGTCGAAGCTACTTATGCTTTCAACCAAATGTTTCTTTGCAGTAAGGAAAGGGTTAAAGCCCTTATGCAGGCTGACATTAATTTTCCTTTAGCAGAAAGTGAGTTGATTATATATGCTACCCCTAGGTCCTGAAATTTAAATAAAATCCGATGGTTGGCAAGTTGTGGACCCCAGCATAATATAATGGACATTATTGACAGTAAGACTTCAAGAGTTGGGGTCCTTTGTGGATTATCCACTAGATTCGGGGGCCACTGGGAAAACGACCACTGAGGCCCAAAACGGATCCACATGCCCAATTTGGATGTGTGGAACTCCAGCTCAAGGGAGGTTGAGTCCATAAAGTCTTGTTGCCAATACGCGGAGCCATTAAAACTGGACAAAAACGAATCCCAGCTCTCAAGATCTGACCTAATCGACTGTGAAACTGAAATGGGGCCCGACTCCGACCCTCCGGCCATGCTCTCGTAAAGGCGCCTGAGAAATGGGCGTCCGGATGGGATGACCCGGAGGGCGAAGTTCAGGCTCCCTGCCAGTCTCTGACCTTTCTTTAGGCTATATTCAGGTTTGGAAAGAAATTCTTTTATTAAGCTTCTTAAAGTTACCAATTTATCGGGAGGGAGGCGGCATTCCATTCTGTCGGAATCTATTAATATGCCTAAAAATTCGATAAGCTCGAATTGTGCCACGACAAATGCCCACATCATCTCGCTCGACCTTCCTGTCCCAATTTCTAGGTGACCGCAGCAGTACTCCACTATTAAACCAAGACCAGTGTCAACAGGTTGTTAGTTGGATAGCGGATAATGCTTCCAGTCAGTTTGGCACCACCACAAATACCCTGTTTCCACACGGTCAAGTGTCAGTAGCCGTGGGACTGGACTGCACATTCCACACCTTGATACTCCTTCCTCCCACCATGCCGAGTGCCCGGCCCCAGACAAAACTGATCCCACACTTGGACACTCTGAAGAGCTGTTCACTTATCCATTCGTAGATTCTGGCCTCTCGCCAGCTCCAGTTGAAGTGGGTCATGAGGAGATCGTATGTACCGATGCCCAAATATTTGAGCAGCCACGGTCTCCCGAAGGCAACGGTGGGAACGTGTCTCAACAAGAGGTGGACAATGATGAGACACAATTGCCAGAAAGTCAGGAGGAGGACCAGGATGCGGAAGTGGAAGACGACGTGGTGGATGATCCAGTAACTGACCCAACCTGGCAGGAGGACATGCAGAGCAAGGAGAGCAGTGCACAGGGGGAGCTAGGCGTAGCATCACAACAGGCCGGAAGAAGCAGGGTGGTGTCCGCAGGCAGAAGGCAGGCAACCGTTCCCCGGAACAACAACACAAATGAAGTTGCCAGTACAACTGTTAGGTCTTCCCGATTCTGGCTGTTTTTTAAAGTGTCTGCAGATAATTCAAAAAAGGCCATTTGCAACACCTGCCATGCCAGCATAAGCAGGGGTAGCAAAACTAGCAGCCTGACCACCACCAGCATGATCAGGCACATGGCAGCAAAGCACCCAACTTTGTGGGATGTACAGCAGAGTCCAGGAGCAGTGTCTGCGGATGACATCGCTGCATCTTCCATTGTTGTGTGTGCAAGCCAATCCCCTGTCCATACTGCAGGTGAAGATGCCTCCTGTCCTTCACCTGTACTTGCAGAAGCAGAAATAGCACCATCATCAGCCACGTCCTTGTCCCAGCGCAGCATTCAGTTATCCATACACCAATCTTTGGAACGCAGGCGCAAATACGCTGCCAACGCCTCACATGCCACAGTTCTAAATGCACACATTTCGCGACTGCTTGCGCTGGAAATGTTGCCTTTTAGGCTGGTGGAGACGGAAGCATTCCGCGACCTGATGGCGGCAGCTGTTCCACGTTACTCGGTCCCCAGCCGCCACTATTTTTCCCGGTGTGCCGTCCCTGCATTACATAAGCACGTGTCACAAAACATCATACGTGCCCTTAACAATGCAGTTTCAGGCAAAGTCCACCTAACCACGGACACGTGGACAAGTGCTTGCAGGCAGGGCCGGTGCATCTCACTGACGGCACACTGGGTTAATATTCTGGAAGCCGGGAGCCAGTCTGAGCTTGGGACGGAACACGTCCTTCCGACACCAAGGATTGCAGGCCCTAACTCAGTCAGGGTTTTACCCACAGTGTACAGCTCTGGCATGTCATGCTCCTCAGCCTCCTCCTCTTCCTCCACTTCACCCTCCACACCAGTCGCAAGCTGGAAGCACTGCAGCACTGCCTCGGCTAAGCGGCAACAGGCTGTGCTGAAGCTAATATGCGTAGGTGACAAACCCCACAAGGCTGCAGAGTTGTGGACAGCTCTGAAACAGCAGGCAGATCACTGGCTCACACCGCTGAACCTACAGCCAGGCATGGTTGTGTGTGACAATGGCCGAAACCTTCTGGTGGCTCTGAGGCGAGGGAAGCTGACACATGTTCCATGCGTGGCCCATGTCCTCAACCTTGTGGTTCAGCGTTTATAAAATCCTACCCGGAGCTGTCTGATCTGCTCGTCAAAGTAGGCCCATTTTAGAAAGTCGCCTAGTGCTTCTTCCAGCCTTGCCGGCTTTCAGCGGCGTTTGCAGCTTCCGGCTCACAGACTGGTGTGTGATGTCCCCACGCGTTGGAATTCCACACTGCACATGTTGGTCAGGATTTGTAAGCAGAAGAGGGCAGTTGTTGAGTACCAGCATCAACTAGGCCGTTGGTATACGGTTCAAACTCCACTCATAAGACCTCAGGAGTGGACATGGATGTCCGACATATGTACCGTCCTCCAAAACTTTGAGGACTCCACCAAGATGGTGAGCGGCGATGACGCCATCATTAGCGTCACCATCCCGCTTCTCTGTCTTCTAAAACGCTCTCTGCTCAAAATCAAAGACGATGCATTGCAGGCAGAGCACGATGACTTGCAGCAAGAAACCGTACTGGGTGATTATACACAGCCCAGCCTCATCTCATCCCAACGTGCATTGGAGGACTATGACGAGGAGGAGGAGGATGAAGAAATAGAGCTACTTTCATGCAGAATTGAGGGTAATACATGCACAACCGTCAGACCGTCGGTTCAGCGTGGATGGCCAGAGGACAGGGGAGAGGAAGAGGAGGTAAGCATGGCCAGTCATGCTGTTGGTGAGGACCTTGAAGTCTTGCCTGTTAACAGTCTGGTGCACATGGCTTACTTTACGTTATGCTGTCTGTCTCGTGACCCTTGCGTTATCAAGATCTTGGCGGACACTCATTACTGGTTGGTGACACTTTTAGACCCAAGCTACAAAGAGAACTTCATTTCTCTTATTCCTGAGGCAGAGAGGTCTACAAAAATGCTGCAGTACCAGAAGGCCATACTTGCGGAATTACTAAAAAAATTTCCCTTCTGAAAATGCTGGCGGCAGAGGTCACTATTCAGTGGACAACCAAGGCGTCTGGCCGAGAGAGGCACAAGTCCAATCCAGCAGAGGTAGGGGAACACTCTCAAAGATCTGGGACACTTTTCTCAGCACCTCCCGTACCACAGGCAATGAGGTGCGGCGTAGTGTCACAAGGAATGCAAAGTTTGCCAAGATGCTGAGGGAGTACCTTGCCGATCGTACTAAAGTGCTCCTAGACTCCTCTGTGCCTTATAATTATTGGGTATCCAAGGTGGACACGTGGCAGGAATTGGTTCTTTACGCCTTGGAAGTCCTGGCCTGCCCTGCCGCTAGCGTTTTGTCAGAGCGTGTTTTTAGTGCTGCAGGTGGAATCATTACAGATAAACGCACCCGCCTGTTAACTGAAAATGCTGACAGGCTGACTTTGATCAAGATGAAAAAGGGTTGAATTGGGCCTGACTTCACCACACCACCACCAAATGATAGCGGAATTTATATTTTGTGCCGGTAGATTGCCATGCACCTCCGCACACCCACACATCGGTACACACTTCATGTTTTTGGCTACTTGCTGTACTGCTCCTCCTTCTCCTCATCCGCCACCATCATCTGATCAGTGTGACCGTGGGTCATGATGCCACAAAACCATAATGTTTTTACATCATATTTGTGATGATGATGATCCTAACCGTTCAAAAGTTAGGCATTAGTTTCATGTATACCCCCCAGGCGTAAATATTTTAGTCCATGCTTACAGAATGGGCATTACACGTACAGAAGACCCGCTCCTTTGTAATGGGAACAACTTTTAGACGCTGTCCTCCATGTTTCTTCCCAGGGGCATCTCAATGCCTCCCAATTTTTGGCTTTCCTGCCTAAGGCAATCCTACAAAAGACCCACTTGCTTAAAATGGGCACATTATTTAAAAAGGCCCTCATGCACGCCTCCATCCAGGGGCATCAGAGTGCCACACAATTTTTGGCTTCCCTGCCTAGGGCAATACTACAAAAGACCCACTTGCTTAAAATGGGCACATTATTTAAAAAGGCTCTCATGCACGCCTCTATCCAGGGCATTGCAATGCCTCCCAATTTTTGGCTTCCCTGCCTAGGGCAATCCTACAAAAGACCCACTTGCTTAAAATGGGCACATTATTTAAAAAGGCCCTCATGCACGCCTCCATCCAGGGCATCAGAGTGCCACACAATTTTTGGCTTCCCATCCTAGGCAATCCTACAAAAGACCCACTTGCTTAAAATGGGCACATTATTTAAAAAGGCTCTCATGCATGCCTCTATCCAGGGGCATCTTGCTGCCTCCCAACCTTTGGCTTCCCTGCCTAGGGCAATCCTACAAAAGACCCACTTGCTTAAAATGGGCACATTATTTAAAAAGGCTCTCATGCACGCCTCTATCCAGGGGCATCTTGGTGCCTCCCAACCTTTGGCTTCTCTGCCTAGTGCAATCCTACATAAGACCCACTTGCTTAAAATGGCACATCTATCCAGGGGCATCTTGGTGCCTCCCAATGTTTAGCAGCCCTGCCTAGGGCATTACTACAAAAGACCCACTTCATTAAAATGGGCACATTATTTAAAGAGGACTTCATTTACGTCTCTTCCCAGGAGCATGGGAGTGCCACACAATTTAAAAAAAAAAAATCTTTCATATAATCCAAAAAAATAACATACACCACCTCTGTCTCACAAGTGGGTATGAGCCCTTAATATTTTTTCCATGAAAATCCGTTTTGGTTTCATTTTGTAACGTTTTCTTGACAGTCCGTAAAAGTGGCGCAATAGTCTGACAACATTGTTGACATCAGTGACCTTGGGGTCTGAAATGCTTCCAGGGGTCTTCCCCGTGCTGTTCCCATGTCATTTCAGGACTGTTCTGATACTTGTGACATTTTAGGGTTTTCCATGTTGCCGGGGTCATGCCAGAAAAATACTCGGGTCTCCCATAGGATAACATTGGGCTCGGTGCTCGGGCCGAGTACACGAGTATCTTGGGATGCTCGGCCCGAGCTTCGAGCACCCGAGCATTTTAGTCCTCGCTCATCTCTAGTTAACACACTTTTCCTTCAAAACAACATCAATTCTTCTAGGTACACCTTAGTTTTTTAAATAACTCTTCAGGAAGGTTGTTCCAAACATCGTGGAGAAATAACAACAGATCTGTGGATATCGCTTGTGCATATCCTTCTGTCTCTTCATGCAATCCAACTCAGATTCAGTGTTAAGATCAGGGCTTTGCAAGGGCCACAATTATACTTCTAGGATGCCTTGTTCTTTACACTGAAAATAGTTCTTAAAGGGAACCTGACCTCACAAACTGACAAACCCCCCCCCCCGCATCTTTATACCTGTCCCTGCACCCCCTCTTATCATTTCTAGCCATCCCTTTTGCAGAAAAAAATGGATTTTGTAAAGTTTATATTTCCAACTAGACAGATTACTCCCTGATGGTATTGTATTCACTAAATTTACATTGCTCCAGCAGTTAAAGGGATCTTGTCACCTCCAAAACGCCTCATAAGCTAGCAAAACATGTCCCTGCAGCATTCATTCACTAATCTCATACTTCTTTTGTCTCCTAAAAGCATCCTGTGAAAGTGCATAAAAACGTTTTAATACTTACTCATTAGTGATTATAATTAGCAGGGGCTATATTCTTTAGTCACCAGTGCATGTTGCTTTGCAGCCTCGAGGATCCACCCTCTCTCTGTCTGTGCTGCTGTAATGTTCAGCTGAAGGCAGGACTAATGATTTGCATTCTGTGAGTGATAGAGAGGGGGAGGGCAAAGCCTGCACAAGCAGAGCAAATACAGACAGAGAGAGGGTGGATCCTGGAGCCTGCAAAACAACACGCCCTAAGGGCTAAAGAATATAGCCCCTGCTAATTATAATCAATAATGAGTAAGTATTAAAATGTTTTTTTTTGTTCTGGCGCCATCGTGGATGCACGGGAGTGAAGAAGCTCCCGGCGCCAGCCAGCCCCAAACCGGCAAACCGAGCCCCCGTGATCACTTTGAGGGCTCTGGGTGGATCCCCGAAGCCTCCGCGGCGACTCGGCACCGTGGACCACTGGCTGCGAAGCGTGGGAGGCGGCCAGCTCTCAGCTTCACGACCGCCAGCCCTGACGGCGGGAAGAGGCAAGATGGCGGCGCCCGCCCAGGCAGCGGCGACAAAGAGGAAGGACCGTGGGTCTCGGGAGTCCCCACAGCCCCAGAGGTCGGACCGCAGGGAGCATGGAGGCAGTCGAGGTACACAGGGCAGACAAAAGGAGGGAGCCCCGGAGAAGCGGGTGACGGCGCACTGAGATCAAGCCAGCCGCAGGACAGCAACAAGGGGACCAAGGAGGCATTTGAGTCTCTAAGAGCCGACATCACAGCAGCAGTGAGGGAGGCGTTGAGGGGTGCGCTGGAGGACATACGGGAGGCGACTGCCAGTCATGCAAGCAGGTTGGACCACCTTGAACAAAGGGTGTCTGATCTGGAAGACAGGCTAAATGCAAAGGAACAGGAGTTGGAAGATGTGCAGAAAAGAAATGTGTGGATGGCTGATAAGCTGGAGGATCTGGAGAACAGATCCAGAAGAAGCAACCTGCGCCTTACTGGGTTGCCTGAGTCTGTCTCCTTCCAGCAATTGGATGCTATATTTGAGAAAGATATACCTGCAGCCCTGGGCATAGAGGGTATGTGTAAGGTAGAAAGAGCACACAGGTTGGGGCCCCCGAGAGGAACTGCCCAAGGGAATTCTGCCAGCGAGAGGGGCACCGGAACGGCCAAACACCCAGAGGTCCGAGACAGGCCATAGCCAAGTATCTTGGACAAAGATAGGCTTTTGCGAGCATACAGGGCCAGGAGGCGCCCACTGGAAATAATGGGACATAAAGTGGCTGTGCACGAAGATTTTTCAGCTTTAGTGGCAAGACAGCGGAGGGCCTTTAGTGATGTTTGTGGCATGCAGTTCCAGCTCCAGTATCCGGCTGTGCTTAGGACGAGAGGAGAAGACGGTACTTTTCAAAGATGGCGGGATCCGGATGAGGCGATGCGGGCGTTTATGAGGTCGCCTCGTTACTCGCCGTCCAGTCGAAGGGATGGAGGAGGCTCTCCAAGAGGCGGATCATTGAATTCGACTGAAGCACCTGCTTGATGATGAGGAGATAGTCCACTGTGCTTCTTGGCAGCGTCTGCACACGGTCGTTAACTGTGGAGGATGACTTTACCAACCCTTTGAACTGACTTATTGCATCCTTTTCCCTCTTTTTTTTTTTTTTTTCCTCTCTCCTTCTCTCTTTCGGGAGTAGGAGAAGACAGTTAATCAAGAAAGTGGGGTTGGCAGTGCCTCCCGTTCCCCCTTTTTTTTTTTCTCTTTTTAGGTGGACACACTTTGGACAGGAAAATATTGAGTTGACTTATATATAGGGGCTTAGCCGATTGACGGGGGGATGATACTTGACGTGTATCCACGGGCTTGGCTGGTGGGAGGTGGAGATATCCGCGTTGGAAAAAAAGGAAGTAGCGAGATGGTTTGGTACTTGGTTGGACGGGAGGAAGGGATGGGGTAGGATGGGCTAGGGGCGTTTGGAGGGGCTTCATGGTTCAATTAATATTGAAGATGTTTGGTTGGGGGGGCTCTTGTCTCATTGGTTGGATGGGGTGGCCAATGATTGATGGGTTAATGATTCTGAAATATCAAATCTGCTACTCGACTAGTTTTGACAATGTCCTTTATCTAGCATGGGTCACGTTGCCTTCGGGGTGTTTAATGCATCATGGGAACCTTCTTTTCTTAGACAATGGTTAAAATCTTTTCCTGGAATATTAAAGGACTTAAGTCCCCAGAGAAGCGGATGATGGTGTTTCGACACCTCCGGAGCCTGCGGGCTGATATAGCGCTCTTACAAGAGACACACTTACCCCAACATGATATATTCAGAATGAATAGGTTGTGGGTGGGGAGGTATATGGGTCCGGGGCAATAGGTCGGCAGGCAGGAGTTCTCACCTTGGTGAGCAAACGTTTTTCTCACAAACTGGTACATTGCCATCATGATAACGAGGGGAGGCATGTGCAGGTGGTTCTTGAAACTCCGAGTGGAACTCTGAATATACACAATATCTATGAGTCCAACACTGACAGAACTCTTTTTTTTAATGCAATGGGAGAGGAGGTAATGGGGACTGGTCTGAATGCCCTTGTCGTGGGAGGGGACATGAATGAGGTTCTTGAGGTAGCAGAAGACAGGTCGGGACCGAGAGTGGTAGGGATCTGGGGGGCCACAATTGGGTCCCCTTCGGGGAATGGTGGAGGACCTGGGTCTTCATGATGTTTGGCGTCTTTACCACCCGGTAGATCACCAATAATGCATTTTTCACATCCACATGGCTCATGGTCCAGGATTGACCTACTATTGGTCAGTAATGATTTGCTGCCAAAGGTAATGGATACAGATATTTTGGATTTAGTGATCTCTGACCACAGCTCGGTAGTGATGACCCTGGGCGAGACCTTCTCGAGGGGCACCGACTTGATTTGGCGGTTCCCACATTATTTGCAGACGGATAAGGACTTCGCACGGCTTATGGGGGAATGGTGGACTGATTACATAATCTGCAACCCGCCAGAGAATTTAGATTCTACTTTGTTTTGGGAGACGGCTAAAGTGGTATTATGGGGAGGGTAATGTCATATGCAGCGTCACTCAAGAAGAAAGCCCATTCTTCCTACTTATTGACTAGTAGGCAGGTGAGAGAAGAGTATAGGCGATACCAACAATGCCCGACTGATGCTAACAAACAAGGATGGCTGGAGGTGAAAGAGAAATTTGATGCGTGGGCCCGGAGGAGGGAGATTATGGGCAAATCGGTTCGGGATGTGGAGTTACATAAGTATGGGGATAAAGCTGGGAGGTTGCTGGCCCATTTGGCCAAGGGTAGGAGTTCCACAACTCAGATAGCATCCATCAAGGATGCGAATGGAGTAACCACTTCCAATCCATAAGAGATCAATGCCAGCTTGGGCACCTACTATGCGTCTCAATATGGCAAGCGTCCGAGTGACTTGGCGTCAGGTCAACAATGGCTAGAAGAGGTGGAGATGCCGATAGTCACAGAGGAGGAGATGGGGGACTTAAATAGGGAAATTTCAGAGGAGGAGGTGAAAGACACTATTAGGAGATTAAATATCCACAAAGCGCCGGGCCCAGATGGGTTTGGAGCCAGCTTGTACAAAATTCTGATTGATCAGATTGCCCCGCATTTGAAGACTATGTACAATGATTTTTTGGGTGGCAAAGAAATACCTGAGCATTTAAACATGGCCTATATTAAGCTCCTTCCTAAGGGGGAGACGTTATCGGGTGATCCAGCTGCATTCTGCCCAATCTCCCTGATCAACCAGGATCTGAAGATACTTTCTAAGATTCTGGCGGATCGGCTGGCTGGATTACTGCCACACTCGTTGGGAAAAGAACAAACTGGCTTTGTTAGGGGGAAGGCGGCTGTCACCAATGTGAGAAGAGCTATCATGGTGCTGGAGGCAGTACGCTTGGGCATCCAGGCGAGGGATGGGGCTCCGGCCATGGTCATTCTCGATGCAGAGAAGGCTTTCGATAGCGTGGGGTGGCCATGGCTGGAGCGGGTCCTCGATAGAATAGGATTCTCGGGGGCTTTAGGGGTTTTCCTGGGAGTATTGTATGCTAACCCTAGGGCACGTGTGCACACCCCGGGGTTTCTGTCAGATCCAATAAAACTTGAAAGGGGACATGCCAAGGATGTCCCCTGTCGCCGCTGCTGTTCAATTTGGCCATCGAGCCTCTCTCCAGAAATCTTAATGGGCCCAGCAGTTTCACAGGCATTAACGTGGGAAACACAATTTTGAATTCAAATTTGTTCGCCGATGACATTATACTCTATATGGCGAACCCTGCTGAGGACCTGGGAGGGGTGTTGGAGAGATTCGAGATGTATCATAGGATTTCGGGGTTCCACTTGAACCTGGCAAAATGCGAGATTTTGCCCCTTGACTAAGGTGGCAGACGAGGATTTTTGCAAGGTGAGCGGCGACGGGTGCCACATAACACGACGGTATAAATGTGGCCACCAGGTATTTAAATAATTTGGGTATTATTGTTAGGCACAGATGCCAGGGATATCTACCGTAGGAACTTTCTCCCCATCATAACGAGAATTGAGCAGGAGTTGGAAAGATGGAGAGCCCTTCCATTGTCTCTGTTAGGCAGAGTTCACCTTATCAAGATGGTTAGCTTCCCGCGCCTACTGTACCCTCTGCAGACGATCCCGCTCCTGCTGCAACATACAGATGTTGATAGGCTCAATAGGGCCTTCTCCAAATTTTTGTGGAAAGGGAGGAGAAATAGAATCAAATTGTGCACGTTGATGTTCCCCAAAGACGAAGGGGGTCTGGCTTTCCCTAATATACGGGGATATAATTTGACTTGCGTCTTCCGTCATGTGGTAGACTGGCTAAAGGGTACAAGTAAATATTCAGACTTCGAGTTGGAGGGCAATGGTGTGCACCATGGTGTTTGGGAGCGGTGTTGCAGGCCCCTGGTGGGGGGGCACTAGGCTCATCTATCAAGCAATCCATTATATTTAAAGATACTAGGGCAGCTTGGAAGGCGGTCAGATGCAAATTGGGGTTTGCGTGGAGAACAACGAGGTACACACCGCTCTGGGACAATCCGGATTTCCCCCAGGGGACGGAAAATGCCCTATTTAGGGCATGGAAAGAACAAGGGGTTAATATACTCCAAGATTTGATGAAGGTCTCAGACCAGAGATGGATGACAGCCAAGGAGGTGCTAGAGACTTGGCATCTGGACTCCTCTCACGTCTTGCAATATGCTCAGATAAAATATCATATATTCTCGAGGTTGCAAGATGTCAGAGGGGAATGCCAACCTTCAGTGCTGGATGACTTTCTATCACCACAAACACCTACTGCTACCATATCCTCTCTTTATTTGGCACTTAGACGTAGGCTGCTTCCTTCAGGGCCCACGCATTTATTCAAGGGTTGGGAGACAAGTCTGTTGGACGAAGAGGTGGGGGACGCGATAGTGGACAGTTGGAATCATTTGCGTAGACATGTGGTGGATGAGAGATGGAGGGATACCTACTATAGGTTAATACACAGAGCCATTTTGGGGTTCAGTATCCCAGCCACACCTGCTAACCCAGATAGACACCTGACGTGCCCGAAGTGTGACGGAAATAGACCTGACATGTTTCATGGGATCTGGGAATGCACTCAGGTACAAGCAAAATGGAGAGAGATCAAGGAATGGATTAGGGAAGTACTAGGGGTGGATTTGCTGATGGATAAAATGTTATGGGTGTTTCACAACTTTTCGGGCTACTCTATCCCTAAGGGTACCTTCCTGCACATTGCAATACTCTCGTACAAAAGACTTATGCTACGTCAATGGTTAGATGCTAATATCCTGAGTCTATCCAGTCTACTTATAGATTTGAAACGCATCTTGGGGCTTGAAAAATTGGAGGCAGAAACGGATAAGGAAAATAAGGCGAGGAAGTTTTTTTCTACATGGAGAGAATTCATCTTACACAATTTAGCCAGATCTGAAATCGACCAATTGGTGATGCCTTTTCGTAATACCAAGTGGTATTGTTTAGAGGAGCTGGGAGGTGCTCTCGGGGAATTAAAAATTGGTTCTACACCCCCATAGTCGATCACATCTAGATGTTAGCAGATTTGATTTTTAACAATGTCTAGGCAACTGTGAGGGCGGGGGGGAGGGGTGGCTATGGGTGGGTGGTTTCCTTTTCTTTTGTTATAAGATCTGTTTGTATTTGGTAAGGCTAATTCTGAATCACCTGATGATCTTACTGATGATGTTATGTTTATTGTATGGAAAACAAGGGAAAAAATCAGAAAACCCAATAAAAACAGTTTTAAAAAAAAAAATGTTTTTATGCACTTTCACAGGATGCTTTTAGGAGACAAAAGTAGTGTGAGATTAGTGATAATATGCTGCAGGGACATGTTTTGCTAGCTTAGGAGGCGTTCTGAAGGTGACAGGATCCCTTTAAGGCCAGTTTCACATCACGGCATGATCAGGTCAGAGGCTGTCTGGTATGAACCAGACAGCCCCAAACCCGATTTTGAAACAGAACCAGAGGGTAAATATGCCCTCCAGTCCGGTTTGCAGCCGGATTTGGCAGATCGCTGCAGCAGGAGCTGAAATTTCAAGATCGCAGCTAGCGGGGAGTTAGCTGCGGTCCTGAAATCTCTGCAGGAGACAGCTCCAGGTGCTGAAGTTTAGCAGTGCTCACTGCTAAACTTCAGCAACTGGTGTCCAGCGCCTGAATCTCATTTTTTGTAGGATCCGGAGCTATAGACTCCAATGTTAGGGGGCGCAGAATCGCGCCAGATCCGGGAGGATCCGATTTTGTCTGATTTTTGCCCCGGACACAAAAACGCTGCAAGCAACGTTTTTGTGTCCAGGAGAAATATCTGAATTCTCCGGATCCTCCCAGACAGATGGAAACCAGATGGCAAATAGCTGCCATCCGGCTCCATCTGGCCCCATAGGGCTGCCTTAGCACAAAATCGGGTCCGGGGCTGTCTGGTTCACACCGGACAGCCCCGGACCTGATTTTGCCGTGCTGTGAAACCGGCCTAAGAGATATTCCTTTTCCTGAGCTATTCTTTGGTAGGCTAAATTGTACCATAGGGAGTCTTTGGCACATCACTTTGATCTCAGTCCCCTGGATTGGGTGTGTGTACATATTTGTTCCAATAAATCTTGGTCAGTAATCATATGTGATCAACCCCGAACACCTGCTGCCAAGTAAAAGCGTTTTCTTGATTAGCAACTATTTAGCTCAATTTCTGTCCGTGACCCGTTGGATCTTAGGGGAATCCCTCTGTTCTCACGACAGCATCATTGCATCAGTTCTTGTAGGTACATATATACTGCATGTATAAATATATATATACACTGGTGGTCAAAATTGGAGAACAACACACAATTTCCTTAAGGTACCTTTACACGCCGCAACTGCGGTGAAGCAACTGCTACGCAATCGGGATTTTCATCACGGTTGCTTTGAAGTTGCTACGAAATTGCGGCGTGTAAATGGGGAACTTGATCGTGATTTTCGAAGTTGATTCCGGTTGTAGTTTCAGAGCATTGTTCTAAAATCAGAGTCAACCCAGAAGGTGAATTGCCCTGGTTGTGGCATGTAAACGGGGTATCTGGATGGAATCTGCGTCGCCTAGTGATTTCCCAGAGGCGTGCCACAGCATGCTGGATATCGCGCCCCATCAGCGATGATTGGTGGGGGCTACTGTGTTACCAATGGCAGTCCCTGCACAGGGCGCCATATTTAAAGAACTGCCCATTCACACTACACAATTGCAATGGCGTCATGTATTAGCCAGCCTTCCTGCGCAGGCTGGCCAATCATGATACTATTGCGTTGTCTAATCAGCTTGTTTGGGGCGCGGAATACACAACTCTGTCACGCATATGTTCTTGCGGCGCTGAACATGTACGCCCACATTCCCTTAGTGGTTGCGGCATGTAAAGCGGCGACGGAATTCAACCGGATATTTCCCGCAGAATCAGTCTCAACTTCCTTTAGGTTGAGGGCGCAATTGCGGCATGTACATGCGGCATCGGCGATCGATATCAACTGTTAAAAACGTGCACGCGCACGATCGGTTGATACCGATTACAGGTGATAATTGCGGCGTGTAAAGGTACCTATTCAGCCGATGACGCGTGTACACGCCGCAATTGTGTAGTCAACCCTAGGTATCGTGATTCCCCGGAAGTTGAAACTGACCCTTCGGATAACTTCCGGTTGAATACCGTCGCCGCTTAACACGCCGCTATCCACAAAGGAATATGGGCGTACCTGTGCAGCAGCTACAACACATAGACGTGCAACATTCCGTCACGCCGCGCCCAAACTACAATCATTGGCCAACACAATAACGTCCTGATTGGTCATGGTGCGCAGGGAGGCTGGCGAATACGTGAATTGTGTTTGGCTTGTCACACGGAATAGACGCTTGTGGCGTGTCGAAGTGTTCCTATATCCACTTAGGAGACGCTCACGCGTCACACAAGAGCGGTTTGGAGTTACACAGTCAGTGCATTACCATACTATGTGGTTTGCTATGTGTGCGTCTGTAGCTAAATGTGGGAATATAGGCACAATTCAGATAACATATGTGGCTACAAGTGTCCATTGCATTGAGCAGCTTCCATGCCACCACTACACTATGTGTGTGTGTGCACATGTGCTGCACTAATTGAGTAAACCTACATGGCCCACAATATCATGTGCTGGATCAATGTGTGTTGTCCAGGTGACCCTCTGCCCACATCACACCACAATGGATATGTACACACATTTGTCACATACACTGTTGACCAAATAGCTTAACCTGGCTCATGCCTATCAACACATAATGTGTCTCGTACCCAGCCATAGGTGCCAATGGGTGTCAAAGCACTGGGCACAACAGAAAGCTTGATAAGCCTGCCCTCCATCCCCAAGTAATCAGTCTCACACATAGTCATTTGGATCCAAACAAATATATGTATTATTTGTTGACAATTAAAAAACAAGGCTACAGAAAGGAAAGACAATGGACATTAAAACATCGTGTTACATTGTAAACATAAATCAAACACAGACACACAATCTACTATATAATTGCCGTAGGCACTTCCGTGTCGGACCCCGCAAAAGACCGTGGCTTTGTCACTCTGTGACGTCACCACGTGCGAAGCATTGCCCGCGTAGCGGGCATTGCGACCCCTCGCCGCTGTCACCACACACCCCCAACCCCTGTCACCACACATCCCCCATATGTCCTCACCCCCCCCATATGTCCGCACACCCCCCCATATGTCCGCACACCCCCGCTCCGATCCAGCTCCGGAGCCGCTGCTGTCAGCACATGCTGACACAGTGCTCCGGAGCCTGCCCCTACCCCCTAAGCCCCTACCCCCTAAGCCCGCCTCCTAACCCCGCCGCCACTATCCCGTAAACCCCGCAGCCCCTAAGCCCCTAAGCCCGCCTCCTACCCCACCGCCCCTAAGCCCCTACCCCTTAAGCCCGCAGCCCCTAAGCTCCTACCCCCGCCGCCCCTACCCCCTGTAAACCCCGCAGCCCCTAAGCCCCTACCCCGCCGCCCCTACCCCCTAAGCCCCCTCTATGGAGCGGAGGCTGCAGGCCCCCCCAGGGACCATGGCCCTGCAGCCTCCGCTCCAGCCCGCGGGGGATCAGGGACCGGAGGCGGAGAAGCCACCTCCGATCCCCGCATGTCCGCACACCACGCCCATATGTCAGCACCCCCCCGCCATATTTCCGCACAGCCCCCCCCCACAATGTCCAAACAGCCCCCCCCCTACAATGTCCAAACAGCCCCCCCCCACAATGTCCAAACAGCCCCCCCCTCCTACAATGTCCACACAGCCCCCCCCCTACAATGTCCACACAGCCCCCCCCACAATGTCCACACCCAGCCCCCCCCCCACAATGTCCACACAGCCCCCCCTACAATGTCCAAACAGCCCCTCCCAACAATGTCCACACAGCCCCCCCCTCCCCACAATGTCCACACAGCCCCCCCCCACAATGTCAACACAGCCCCCCCCACAATGTCCAAACAGCCCCCCTCACAATGTCCAAACAGCCCCCCCCACAATGTCCAAACAGCCCCCCCCTACAATGTCCAAACAGCCCCCCCACAATGTCCAAACAGCCCCCCCCTACAATGTCCACAGCCCCAATGTCAAGCCCCCCCCCACAATGTCCACACAGCCCCCTCCCCCACAATGTCCACACAGCCCCCCCCCACAATGTCCAACACAGCCCCCCCCACAATGTCCACACAGCCCACCACAGCCCCCCACAATCCCACCCCAAATGTCCACACAGCCCCCCCTACAATGTCCACACAGCCCCCCTACAATGTCCAAACAAGCCCCTCCCAACAATGTCCACACAGCCCCCCCCTCCCACAATGTCCACACAGCCCCCCCCACAATGTCCAAACAGCCCCCCCCCACAATGTCCAAACAGCCCCCCCCTACAATATCAACACAGCCCCCCCCCACAATGTCCAAACAGCCCCCCCCACAATGTCCAAACAGCCCCCCCCTACAATGTCCAAACAGCCCCCCCCACAATGTCCAAACAGCCCCCCCTACAATGTCCACACAGCCCCCCTCCACAATGTCCACGCAGCCCCCCCCACAATGTCAACACAGCCCCCCCCCACAATGTCCAAACAGCCCCCCCCACAATGTCCAAACAGCCCCCCCCTACAATGTCAAACACGCCCCCCCCACAATGTCCAAACAGCCCCCCCCTACAATGTCCAAACAGCCCCCCCCCACAATGTCCAAACTGCCCCCCACACACAAACTGTCCCACACAGCCCCCCCCCCACAATGTCAACACAGCCCCCCCCACAATGTCCAAACAGCCCCCCCAACATGTGCAAACAGCCCCCCCCACCATGTCCAAAAAGCCCCCCCACCATGTCCAAACAGCCCCCCACAATGTTCAAACAACCCCCCCCCACAATGTCCAAACAGCCCCCCCCACAATGTCCACACAGCCCCCCCCAACAATGTCCACACAGCCCCCCCCTACAATGTCCAAACAGCCCCCCCCCACAATATCCAAACAGCCCCCCCCCCACAATGTCCAAACAGCCCCCCCCACCATGTCCAAACAGCCCCCCACAATGTTCAAACAACCCCCACAATGTCCAAACAGCCCCCCCCCCACAATGTCCAACAGCCCCCCCCACAATGTCCAACCAGCCCCCCCCACAATGTCCAAACAGCCCCCCCACAATGTCACACCCCCAATCAACAGCACCCCCCACAATGTCAAACAGCCCCCCCCCAATGTCCAAACAGCCCCCCCCACAATGTCCAAACAGCCCCCACCACCATGTCCAAACAGCCCCCCACAATGTTCAAACAACCCCCCCCACAATGTCCAACAGCCCCCCACATGTCCACAGCCCCCCCCCCCCCCCACAATGTCCGCACAGCCCCCCCCCCACCCCCCACAATGTCCAACACAGCCCCCCCACCATGTCCAAACAGCCCCCCCCCCCACAATGTTCAAACAGCCCCCCCACAATGTCCACACAGCCCCCCCCACATGTCCACAAACCCAGCCAACCCCCACAATGTTCAAACAGCCCCCCCACAATGTCCACACAGCCCCCCCACCATGTCCAAACAGCCCCCCCCACAATGTTCAAACCCCCCACAGCCCCCAGCCCCCAACAACATGTTCCGAACAGCCCCCCCCCACAATGTCCGAACAGCCCCCCCCCACAATGTCCCACAGCCCCCCACAATGTCCCACAGCCCCCACCATGTCCAAACAGCCCCCCCACAATGTTCAAACAGCACCCCCCCCCACAATGTCCACACAGCCCCCCCACCATGTCCAAACAGCCCCCCCCACAATGTCCAAACAGCCCCCCACACTATGTCCAAACAGCCCCCCCCACCATGTCCAAACAGCCCCCCACAATGTTCAAACAACCCCCCCACAATGTCCAAACAGCCCCCCCCACAATGTCCGCACAGCCCCCCCCCACAATGTCCACACAGCCCCCCCACCATGTCCAAACAGCCCCCCCCCACAATGTTCAAACAGCCCCCCCCCCCACAATGTCCACACAGCCCCCCCACAATGTCCAAACAGCCCCCCCCACAATGTCCACACAGCCCCCCCCCCACAATGTCCAAACAGCCCCCCCTACAATTTCCAAACAGCCCCCCCCCACAATGTCCAAACAGCCCCCCCCAAATTTCCAAACAGCCCCCCCCCCACAATGTCCGCACAGCCCCCCCCCACGATGTCCGCACAGCCCCCCCACAATGTCCGCACAGCCCCGACGCCGTCGATCACTTACCTGTCTTCATGACATCTGATTCGTCAGGTCCAGTCTTCCATCCGGCCCAGGCGTCCTCTTCCTTCAGCTCGGGCCACGAGTCTTCCATCCGGCCCAGGCGTCCTCTTCCTTCAGCCCGGGCCACGAGTCTTCCATCCGGCCCAGGCATCCTCTTCCTCCGGCCTCGGGGGTCTTCTTTCTTCCTTCAGCGAGCTCCAGGTCCTGGATGTTTTCTCTTCGGTCCGCACCGCTGACTGACGATTAAAGATGGCCGCCGCGAGTTTCTGGAAGCCCCGCCCACGGATCCAAAATGCACCAATCACATTCACATACACACTAACCAATCACATTCAAGGCTCATTCATACATTTTTATCAATGGGAAAAATCAATTCTACTATTTCACTATGGCCAATCACATTCCAGCTTCATTCAGACATCTTTCTCAATGCTAAAAATTCTCTCACTTACTATCACATTAATATACAATCATACACATCACAATAATTACACTATAAAATAAAAATGCTAATAATAATGCTATTAATGCTATTAATACTGCTATTAATGCTACTAATAATGCTTTTCATGATATTAATAATGTTATTAATGCTATTAATGCTATTAATAATGCTATTAATGCTAATAATAATGCTATTATAATGCTAATAATACTGCTAATAATGCTATTAATACTGCTATTAATGCTACCAATAATGCTATTAATGCTATCCTCAATAGTCCACCAATTATTGTGTCTCACCTTCACACAATCACTATTTCAAATCACCCAGACTTCCCTCTAAAAAGGGATCTTAGATGAATGATGAGTACATTTTCTTATTTATTAAGTGATCACTTTATTAGTTATAATTCATTTAATTTCATAAAAACATTAAGATAATTACATAAAAAGTACCCAATTAACTACAAATAGTTCATAACAAGGTCCAGGATTGGAATATTATGTAAACATTTATACAGTATTCATAATTTAATATAATAGCCAGTAATACCAGGTAATAAAGGGACACTATTTAATTGTCACTATGTGACTGCACGCTTTTTTATATATGATCCTGTGGCTCTAATACTCATACTATGCACTGTGCACATGTGTGCTAGCAACCCCTTAACTTAGGTTACATGTGCAAAGCACCACCTCCGTGCTTTCACTATAGTTGTCCCCTCTGATCTCACATACCTGGTGTATAAGCTGCCTGTGGCCTCAGTCCTGGTACCCCCACCGCCAACGTACGTTTCGTGTACTATTCTTCTCAAGCGCCCTGGGGTTGCTAGCACACATGTGCACATGCATAGTAATAATTAGAGCCACAGGATCAATATATAAAAAAAGCGTGCATCACATAGTGACAATTAAATAGTGTCCCTTTATTACCTGGTATTACTGGCTATTATATTAAATTATGAATAACTGTATAAATGTTTACATAATATTCCAATCTGGACTTTTATGAACTATTGAGTTAATTGGTACTTTTATGTAATTATCTTAATATTTTTATGAAATTAAATGAATTATAAACTAATAAAGTGATCTACTAATAAATAAGAAAATGTACTCATCATTCATCTAAGATCCCTTTTTAGAGGAAGTCTGGGTGATTTGAAATATATTAATGCTATTAATAATGTTATTAATGCTATTATTAATGCTATTAATGCTAATAATAATCCTGTTAATGCTAATAATAATGCTAATAATGCTATTAATGCTGCTATTAATGCTACTACTAATGCTATTAATCATGTTATTAATGCTATTATAATGCTATTAATGCTAATATGCTTTAATGCTAATAATTATGCTAATAATGCTAATAATGCTATTTGTGCTATTATTAATGCTATTAAGGCTAATAATCATGCTATTTATGCTATTTAAAATGCTATTAATGCTAATAATATTGCTATTAATGCTCTTTATGCTAATACTAATGCTATTAATGCAATTATTTATGCTATTAATTCTATTATTTATGCTATTAATGCTATTAATAATGCTATTAATGCTAATATTAATGCTATTAAGGCTAATAATCATGCTATTAATGCTATTCTTAATGCTATTAATGCTAATAATATTGCTATTAATTTTATTAATGCTATTATTTATGCTATTAATGCTATTATTTATGCTATTAATGCTATTAATAATGCTATTCTTGCAATTAATAATGCTATTAATGCTATTAATAATGCTATTAATGCTATTAATTATGCTATTAATGCTATTAATGCTATTATTAATGCTATTAATGGTAATATTAATGCTATTAATGCTATTACTGCTAATAATAATTCTATAAATGCTACTAATTATGCTATTAATGCTAATATTAATGCTGATAATGCTAATAATAATGCTATTAATGATATTATTAATACTATTAAGGCTAATAATCATGCTATTAAGGCTATTAATAATGCTATTAATGCTATTATTAATTCTAATACTGCTATTAATAATGCTATTAGTGCTAATAATAATGCTATTAATGCTAATAATTATGCTATTAATGGTAATATTAATGCTAATAATGCTAATAATAATGCTAATAATGCTATTATTAATGCTATTAAGGCTAATAATCATGCTATTCATGCTATTAATGTTATTAATGCTAATATTAATGCTATTAATTCTATTATTAATGCTATTAATGCTATTAATAATGCTATTAATGCTAATAATAATGCTATTACTGCCAATAATAATGCTATTAATGCTAATAATTATGCTATTAATGCTAATATTAATGCTAATAATGCTAATAATAATCCTATGAATGCTATTAATAATGCTATTAAGGCTAATAATCATGCTATTTATGCTATTTAAAATGCTATTAATGCTAATAATATTGCTATTAATGCTCTTTATGCTAATACTAATGCTATTAATGCGATTATTTATGCTATTAATTCTATTATTTATGCTATTAATGCTATTAATAATGCTATTAATGTTATTAATAATGTTATTAATGCTATTAATGCTAATATTAATGCTATTAATGCTATTAAGGCTAATAATCATGCTATTAATGCTATTAATAATGCTATTAATGCTATTTTTAATTCTATTAATGCTATTAATAATGTTATTAATGCTAATAATGCTATTACTCCTCATAATAATGCTATTAACGCTATTATTAATGCTATTTATGGTAATAATGCTATTAATACTAATAATAATACTATTATTAGTACTATTATTGCTATTAATAATGCTATTAATGCTAATAATAATGCTGTTAATGCTAATAATTATGCTATTAATGGTAATAATAATGCTATTAATGCAAATAATATTGCTATTAATGCTATTATTAATGCTATTAATGCTAATACTAATGCTATTAATTTATTTAGCTATTAATGCTATCATTTATGCTATTAATGCTATTATTAATGCTATTAATGCACATACTAATGCTATTAATGCTATTCATAATGATATTACTCCTATTAATACTGCTCTTAATGCTATTAATACTGCTATTAATGCTATTAATACTGTTAGTAATGCTCATAATACTGCTAATAATGCTATTAATACTGCTATTACTGCTAATAATAATGCTATTGCTAATATTATTGCTATTGATGATGCGATTATTATTTAAAAATCTTTAAAAAAAACAATAAACATATTCTAGACACCCGATGCATTTGTATCAGGCTAACAGCCAAACTACTATAATCAAATTAATGCACGCTCTAGAATCCCGATGCATTTGCATCGGGCTCACAGCTAGTACATAATAAACTTGGTAACAATGTTAAAGTGTGCACCACCCACATAACACAAATAAAACCTCAACTACCTAACTAACTAAAACATGTGCACACAAGAACATTTAAAAATCACAGACCATGGTGCACCCACCCTGCTATGTACACCATGGCCACCATGGCCAGCCCTTACAGCACCAGCCACACTACAGCTGTTGGTGCTGCCAGCCCACTGCCCCAGGGCCATTATAGTAGGAGCAGTATGCCTCTCTACTGTTCCTGGCCTCCTGCTGAGTGCAACCATGGGTCAGCGGCTGGAGTGGCGCCACACCATGGTCGTCATCACGCCAAGCCCCTGGATGGACCTCCCCTGTTGTGGGGTCCACAGAATCCACATAACTTGCCGCATGTATGATGCTCAATCCCTACGACGCAGGAAGTTATGCAGCACACAGCAGGCCAGCACTACCACGTCAATAGATTCCAGTTTCATATGCATACGTGTATGAAAAACTCAGAATGTATTGGCCATTATCCCGAATGCATTTTCAACCACACTGCGGGCCCGGGATAGCCGGTAATTGAAAATGCGCCTCTCAGAAGTAAGGGTCCTCTGGAGATATGGCTGTAGTAGGTGTGCCTGAAGTGGGAACGCTTCATCCCCCACAAACGCAAGGTTGAGATGATGGCTTGTCTCTTCCTTTGAGGGCAAGTTCAACCCACCTCTCCTTAGTTCTTGTGCCAAGGATCAGTGTGCGAACACACCCCCATCTGAGATTCGCCCTTTCATGCCAACGTCCACGTAGAGGAACTCATAGTTCACATCCACCAGGGCCATGAGGACTATACTAAAATACCCTTTGTAATTATAATACAAAGACCCCGAGTTGGGGGGTTTAGTAATCCTCACGTGCTTTCCATCTAAAGCGCCACCGCAGTTTGGGAAGTTCCACCGGTTTTCAAAGCCTCGGGCTACTTGCATCCATTCTGCGGGTGTTTCTGGCAACTGAATATAGGATGGCAGCAGAGCACTCCAGATGGCCTCACATGTCTCAGGGATCAGGCAGCTCAGCAGGGACAGTGATACACGTGAGGTGTATTGCAGGTTGGTCCTTGACCGGCCTGTAGCCAGGAACCGCAAAGTAATAGCCAAATGCTCCTCAGCTGATACAGATCGACGCATGACAGTGTCCTGACGGGCTATCAATGGCCCTACGCGATCCAAAAGGAAGGTGAAAGAGTCCTCGGACATATGGAGGTAGTTCCTGAAATCATGCAAATTATTATCCTTCAGCTCATGCAACAGCTGCACGTGGCTCTGGGTGTCCCAGCGGCGAAGCCAATCCCGACTCCACACACGCCGTTGTCTGCAACGCCGCAACCTTTCATATCTATCCTCCAGCCACAATTGCTCTTCCACCAAGGCAAGAGCCACGATCACATCTCCATCAGGGTCAAACATCATCTCACGTATCAGCACCTGTATATGATAAACAGAAAATATAAGTATAAGGAAAAATTGATTCACATGTTTGCATATAAAGTAAGCCTCACAAGAATCGGACTGCCCACTAGGGAAAAGCATATACAAACAGTCGTGTGCGTACAACACACATCATTTTTACCATTGCAAGCCCATCAAGCATAGTGCCCCGAAAACAAAGGAAACATGCTCACTGATCAGCCCTGTCCATCCTTGGGCACTATATAGACGTAAAATTAATTAAGCTTCTGGCCAGATCTGGAGCAAAAATGTACATGTGTCACCACAAAGCAGGTCTATACATGTCAGTAAAATAATGTAGTATACCATATGTTTACACATCTACACTCTGTAAGTAAAGACGTACCACAGCCTTTTTGGGTGAGTCATCTCAGATGCCACGAAGAAGAGTATACATGACTCATTATGGAGTGGTCAAGGGCCAGATGTGTTGGCAAGGGGAGATCTCCACATCTGCACATTAGGTGCTGTCAGAAGGCTCAATCCATGCCTGATACTAGCCATGTAGGTCCCAGTGTGTGTTTGCCCCAAACAGTATCATATGTCCGCTAATTTGTTCATCACCACTAACAAACACTCAACCATCATGCAACCATGATCCTGTATGGCAAATGGAAACAACAACATTACTTCAAAAACTACAATGTGCCAATGTAGGCGAACAACATGCATTTGAGACCACACAATAGTGTTAGTCAAAATCCATGGTTTCTCTCAACTGACAAAACATGGCCGTCACGTACAATACACTATTGCGTTACCAAATGTTTTTTGGCTTACACTTTAAACACGCTTCAACATCCATGTTTGCACGCAACTACTTACTTAATGTCTCTGGGCAGCAAGCATGTCGGACATCCGGCATGAGCACATTTTATCTGTGATTCAACCAATCACAACGCTCTGTCGTCATGTAATCAGCCGGCGCATGGGTGTTTGCAGGTGTTGCAAACTAATGTGCCTAATTGGTGTGTGATGATTGGTCAATGTCATCCCTGTTTTCGGCTAGCCCCTGTCCAGACTGGAATGTGCATTGAGCTAGTAGTGTCTACACTACATTTCTCTGTTGGAACGACAGTAAGTGTACTCACATGGCTATGTTATTTGCGTGGTAATGTTTTTTGGTGACGCTGTTGTGTTGCTACATGCTGCTTAGGCGCATTGTAAGTCAGTTCAGGGAGCGGCATGTAGAAGTGTATTTGTGTTGTGAATTTGTTTGACATTCAAACCTATCTGCACTACACATTGTAAAATAGTTATGTCGCCATGTTTATGTGCAATGCAGAACGTTGTTGGGGTGGGCTACTTCGGTGTTGGAGCTGTGTGTTTTACAATGTTCTTGGCCCATCATGACTATATTTTGGTTATTCTTATCTTCACATGACCATAAATAAATTAACTTCACAGCTTATTGTTGCCACCTTCAGCAAGGGTGCCCCACATGCCAACATACATGATCCACAGATGTTATTTCCGTGCTACCAGAGGGGATGTAGATACATAGTATTGTGTGATATATGCTGGCCATGTGTTGGACACCATGAATGTTTATATGTTAAAATTGTTCACAGATGGCGGGGTATCCGGAATTTGTGACCCAACTCCTTGCCTTGTATCAGGAGCACAAATGCTTGTGGCGGACGGCGCTGCCTGAATATCATGACCTGGCAGCGCGGGGTGTGGCCTACATAACTCTTGTGGTGCAGGCAAAACGCCTACAGCCCCACAAGAGGTGGGACACTCAGAAGGTTGCCGAGAAGATCAAAGGCCTGCGCACCGCGTTCCAGCGGGCCCACAAAAAGTACACGGAGGCACGGTCCTGGGCTAGAGCTGAGGAGGTCCCAAAGCCAGTTTGTGGTACTATGACCTCCTCACCTTCACCCTGGGCCAAGAAGGCTAGTGTGGAACGCGGTGCAGCATGCGGCGTCGGCAGCCTTCACTAGGCCCACCCCAAGACCCATCCCCGCCGCAGGACGTGGGTAATTGTGTTTGTGTGTGTGAGGGGTCCACCATGTTTGCTACACAGGTGTGTTTGGCTGGATGCATTTCCTTATCACCCTTGTCCATCTGTTTCACCTTTGTCTTGCACTGGTCTGTAAAAGGCATCTTTTTGGGTATGTGCCCACAGGCGGGTTTAAAAGCACTCGGGAACCCACCAAAACCTGAGGATCATACAGTCCTTCACAGTAGACTAGCTACGTGTTTGTAAACTTTGGGGGAGGTAGATTGTGTTTATAATGGTTTGTTTTTTTGTGTTGGTAAAGGTTTGTTTGTAAACCGTTTGTTCTAAATGTGTGTTTCCTGCGCTTGTCCCATTGACTGTAGGTAAAACACAGTAACAAGTTAGCATACTTTTCAAAAAGGTAAGGGTTTGCAGCATGGCTTAGCAGCTGTCAAAACGCAGCTAAAACCTCCTGTAGGCACATACCTTTCTTTTTATTGTGTGTGTGGCTGTTTATGTTGTTTTAGTTTTTCTTTACCTAGATATGTTGATTCCGCAGGTGAGTATACGTCACTAGTGCAGTTGTTGTCCGTTTGAACCTCTCTACTGTTCTCTTTGTTTCCGTGGTTTTCTACATGGTATGTTGTGTGTTTGGTTTGATGGTGTATGTTTTTGGCCCATTGTGATCAATGATACTGCTTCATGTTTTTGATGTTGTTTTTTTTCTTCTTTCTTTTTCAGGCCCCTCTGGCACCTGACTCCAGTGAAGAGAAGTCAGCAGCTGGCGAGGCTCTCCCATCAACATCTGCGGGAGAGCCAGTGCCCGGGACCAGTGGTGGGGAGGCCGGGCCCAGCTCTGAGATTCGTCAAAGAAGACCACCTGCCCCACCAAATACGGAGCTGAGAACCTGGGCAAAACAGGTCCTTCTCGACTGTGAGAGGACACCCGGCTCTGGTATCGGGTATGTCGCCAGTGAAATGCTGGCCCGGATGGAGCCAGAGCAGCGAACCATCGCAGAGCGGGCCATGTTTCTTGTCCTGGAGGCAGGCATAGATGCATCGCTGCGATGGGGGGCCATGATGGCCGTCCCACAGAAGACCCCATGGCCCACTGTGCCCGTCAGACGCAGGGTGAGGAGGTCCCAAACTCCGGATACTACACCTCCCCCAAGAAGAAGCACCCGAACAACATCTGCCTCCCATGGACACTGGGTATACCATGAGGAGGTGGGGAAGCGCCATTGTCGGATCCAGCAGAGGATTATAAAGAGAGCGGACACTACTAGCCAATGCACTACGTTGCCCTTATGAACTGGCCAGACCCTTTGTTTTGACTCCTTTTTGGGGGGGGGGTTTGTGGCCAGAATGATGGCTCATTTTGCCATTTTGTGTTTTTTTTTGTGATGAAAAAAAATTTTTTACAAAATAAATTTGTGTTAACTTACACTATGTCCATATCTGAGTTACCGACACAAGTGTGTGGAGTGGGCGTTTGGATGTGTGGTACATATTGGGTACATTCAGCCCACATTGTGGGCAATGGCGGGAGAGATGGGACACTATGTGGCCTTGGTGACTATGTCCCAACATAGAGCTGGAATTCAAATGTGGGCCAGAGTGTTAGCCCAATTTAAATTGTGTCACCAAAACATGTGGGTGTTGTCAGCAAGGCCCACACAGGATTTTGAACACAAGCTTTAAGTCACCAACACCATGTGTGCAACACAGTGACAAAAAATAACACAATGCTGGGTTTGTTTAGGAGTACACACAACACACTCCCCACGGTCCCAATGTGGAACACTATAAGAAAAGAGGCCAACGGGGCCTTAAAACAGAAAAAATGCCAACAGGGCAACAGGGGTAACACAAAGTCCAACATGGACCAAAGTTTGGATGGGCATGTTAGCCAATTAATCCTCATGGGCGGATGGGTTTAAGCCCATGCCGCCATGTGGTCGCTGGAGGGCGGCAAGCATGGCACCCAACCGGGCCAGATGTTGCTGCCTGCGTTGGTGTGCCCTCTCCATCATTTGGGCCACCTCCTGGTGTGCCACAAGGACCTCCTGAATAGTAAAGACACCTGTAGGGGAAAGTTGCCACACATTAGATTTAGACAGTAGCTAGCGATGGTTTTTGGACTCACACTAAATGATAGTACTTACGCTCTTCCTCCCCATCATCATTCCCATGAGGAGGTGATGGAGATGGGCTCAGAGTCCATCCAGCGGAGCGTGCACCTTTTCCGTCTGCCAAAAATAATTACAAAATAACCTGTCACAATAAGCCAATACTGATGGCCACAGAACACAACACTAATTACAGTGTAAAGGCCGTATGCAGCAACAACAACAATTACCACCATATCCAACAAAGGCAGGCTCCATTGGAGGGTGTGGGGACATGGCCACCCCAGGGCTCGCCACAGAGCTGGACACACTGGGTGGTGGAGTTACTCCTGGGCTGGGGGTGTGTGGACACAGGATGGGGCTGTGTTGCACAAGGGGGCCTGGGCTGGGAGCAGCCAAATCTTCAGACACTGCAGGTGAGGCCATGCGCTCACCCTATGGCCCTGGGTATGGTGGAGTCGTGGGTGGGGATGGTGTTGCTGGGCCCTCGGGGACCAGTGGTGTAGGTGGGCCAGGTGCCGATGGGGACTGGAGCCCCTCTTCCAAGGCCGAATCATCCTCATCTGTATTGAAAAACACAGATGACACAGCTTTAAGAACAAAGGAACACAACATAGGGAGGACAACTTATGTGTGTTGTACTATGGTAGTTCCAGCATGACAGATAGGGTAGAAGGTCATGTTGTAGGCATATACTGTGGGTAGGGCCCACTATGGTTTGTGACAGGAGTACAACTAGAGTGGTAAGATATGTATTTTAGTCGCCAAACCTGGCTTGACATGGTAGGTGGTTGTGTTTTTAAGTTTAGATATGCCAGTAAGCTACTAGTGTTTGCACCATGGCTGCCTACACATAGTGTACATGTACTAGTGAGTGTCCAGTTGTGACATCATTGCGTGGCAACATTGTTCCGTGTGTCAGGTGACACATATGTGGGGCAGGGTGTCATGTGTGTGTGCAACATGGCACTGATATATACTTGTCACATTTACACTCTGGACACACCTTTAGGGCAAATATACATAGGTAAAGGCTGAGTATAGGCGTCAACATTTGTGGCCCAAATGACTGTTTCCTACATCTTCATGTTTCTGGGTAAGCAACAAGGCAATGCACATTTGTGACATATCACAATGGTGGCCAAATACACATTTTGTGCTGTAGGCCAATAAACAGACATTAGTGTGTTGTTTGGTACATGTACATGTGAAGGTGTCGAGCCTACTGGGACGAGGGTACTCGGTACCGGACCGTGCCTGCTATTGGGGAAGTCACGGGTGGTCCTGATCCGGACCGTGTCCCGGGCCCTGGCAAATAAAAGGGTGTATTTACAGGGGAGAATAGTCTATCGTGACGCCACCCACTATGTACGGCCAGTGATGGGCCCGCCGCTGCTGCAGAACCTCCGGGGATGGTGTAATGGCAGCGCAGATGGAATAGTTCCAGTGGGTAGAACTGTGTTCCCCGGGGCAGTGTTGTTAAAGTCTATGATGGAGGTGAATAGTGGAGACGAGTGAAGGAACACACACTCACGTTTTGTAGTTTCCAAAGCTTTACTGCGATGTTATTGCAGATTGTCCACGGAGTCTGTAGGGCTGGGTTTTCCTCCCACCCTGTCCGGGTCATCAGCTTCCTCGTGCTGCGCTGTGTGTGTGTCCTGGCTGCTGCGTCTAGCTGGACTGTCTCACTCTTTCTCTGTTCTGCTGGTACCACTTGGCTAGGCAACTTAAGTCCTCTGTGCTGTGCTGAACCCGCCGTGTTGCTTCGCTCTGGTACTGTGGCTGTCTAGAGACCCCAATACTCCTGGATTCACTGTGTTGTGGGTGCCAGACACAGTGCCGTATCCAGTGTCCGTTCTGTGCGCTCTTCTGGGGCGAGTGGTGGTTGCACTCAAGCTCCCAGACGTGTTCCTCTGTCTTTCAGTGCTCCTTTCCTCAGACCCTCACTAGGCCTGAAATCCGTGAGCAGACTGCAGAGAAGCTTAGCACAGCCTCTCTCTGTCACTGCAGTCTCTCTCAGTTCTCCCAGGAACTGAAACTAACTCTGCTCTTCACAGTACTGTCCCGTACTGCACTGAGCTACTTCCTCATGAGCTGGAGTATTTAAGAGAGCAGGTTGTGCTCCCCATCCTGGCCCAGAGGTGCTAGTGTTTGTCAGTGTGTTGTGGGGAGGGAACCCATGTGATGTTATTGTGGCACATTAACCCATGGGGTGCCACAAAGGTGTGTGTTTGCCATTGAAACATACTCATGGGGGGCGTGTCCTGCATCTGATGGAGCAGGACGCTTAGTGAGGAGCTCTGCACACTAAGCCCTGATAACGGCACATAACAGCCACTACAATCTCCAAAACCTGCTGGGGTGAGATCGGATTACCTCAGGAACAGACTGAGATGTCTAAAGGCGGCTCCAGACGCAGAGATACCGAGCACTCGGTGAGAGATTTCTTTGGGCTAGAAAGGACACTGAGATCTGCTGCTTCCAGCATGGCACAGGGGGCGGGAAAATCAACACCTCACTGCTCTCCTCGCTCTCAGCATGGAGGAGGGGGCCCAGGAGCCAGAGAGGATGATGAGGCTCCAGTGACAAAGGGATGTCTTAGAGGCTTCCTGGAATCCCTCCGCAGGTCCCTGCAGGAGAATATGAGGGGCATGATTGCTGATCTAAGAGCAGACCTAACAGCTATAAGCGAGAGAACAGGACACATTGAACATAAAATGGTGGACTTTGCTGCAGCCCATAACATCCTCGCAGATGACTTTGCAGAGGTGGACTCAGAGGTCCGGCAGTTACAGGCGGCTGTCTGTGATTTACAGGACAAACATCGTATTAAGAATGTGAAATTGAGAGGAGTTGCAGAGGGGGGTGAGGAGGAAGACCTCATGGCCATGGTAACAACCTTTATGGAGGTGGCTCTCCCTGATATGCCTGCCACAGAAAGGAAAATTGATAAACTTTTTCGGCTACCTAAACCTGCAAGACTGAACAGAGATGTTCCGAGAGACATTTTAGTCTGTTTCTCCTCTACAAAACCGCGGCAAAAGCTGCTGGCCGCCATGAGAAATCATCCGGAGCTCCCTTCTCCCTTCAGGGCGGTCTCTGTGTTCCCAGATTTGTCCCCCGGAACCCTGGCCAGCAGACGAGACTTTGCCCCCTACTGTGCCAATCTGAGAGACAAGGGGTTCTCATACATTTGGGGTTTCCCTGTGTCGGTGATATTTCGCTACAGAGGTTCGAGACAATACTTTAATTCCCCTTCTAAAATGAGAAAAGCCTTCCAAGACTGGAACTTCCCCAAGACTGCCACAGCGACCCCAACGAAAAGAGCCCCGCTGGAGATGCGAGGCCCGGAGACAACAGATGGAGAGGTCTGAAGGGCTGTGAACTTATTATGAACATACAGGGCTGGTTGTGACTGATCTCTTGAATAGCAGGAGGTTCTGAGTCCTCCTTGGAGGTCGTATTAGACCTTAGCTCCTGCAGGGGGACCGTTCCGCCTTAAATCCATTGAGGTGGGGTGGTCTAGTCCCCCTTTTCTCCCCAGCTTCTTGGCAATTTGCCTTGAATTAAGTTTACATTTGTGTTCAGTGTTTTTGTTTCTTCTTCTATCCCCATATGTATTGTTTCTTTTCCTTGTCCCCCTATCCGTCTATCCTCCTCTCTTTCCCTGTCCCTCTCCTGCCCCCTGGGGGTTCTCTTCCACATTGATTCCATCATACTGGCACTGTGAATTGTGGAAACAAAACTACGACTATGAGATTTGTTTTGCTTAATGTGAAGGGGTTGAATTCCCCTATCAAACGTTCCTACCTCTGGAAAGAGGCCCTCCGCTCTAAAGCGGATATCCTATGTGTCCAGGTGTCCCAGCAGCAGATAATGTCAGACTGAGCCACCGACTGTTTTCCCATTTGTTTTTGCGAACCACCCTGACAAGAATCAAGCAGGGGTGGGAATCTTCATTAGAAACTCTGTGCAATTCCAAATGGTTCAGGTTATCCCTGACCCTATGGGTCGTGCTCTTATTGTGATATGCAAGATCGCAGGGTCAGTTTACACATTACTAAATGTCTACACACCAAATAATGGGCAAATTAAATTCCTTAGGTCCTGGTTTGAACGTCTGAAGCAGGTGGCAGTCGGCAAGGTGATTGTCTGTGGAGACTTCAACCTGGTCCCCAGCAGACTCATGGATAGTACTGCCCCGTCCGTGGGAAGGGGCAAGGAGCTGGGCCCCCTGATTAGGGAATTTCGCCTCCACGACATCTGGCGCTACCTCCATGCATCAGAGAAAGACTTTTCGTTCTTTTCCCACAGGCACAGGTCCTACTCGAGAATTGATCTCTTTTTGGTCGATGATAACACTCTTGGGGCCTGTGCCTGTGGGGAAATGGGTCTGATCACTTGGTCGGATCATGCGCCGGTGTTGTTGGAGGTGGCCCTGACGGGAGGGAATCCCCCTCCGCGTACATGGCGACTTAATGCCAACTTGTTGTCAGACCAGGCGGTGGTGGGGGCGATTGGTAAGGGACTGTCAGACTTTTTTGCCCTCAATGATACGGGAGATGTGGCAGATGATGTCCTATGGGAATCACACAAGGCCGCCATAAGGGGCACGCTGATACAGAAAGCCTCTCAACTGAAAAGGTCCCGGGAAAAAACTCGAGAGGATTTGCTGACTCAATTACAGGTCCTGGAAGACCTAAATAAATCAAACCCGAGGTCAAACAACTCCGCTCAGATCTTCCTGCTCAGAAATCAGCTTAGAGCCCTGATGCTCCATGACTATGAGAAGCATTTGAGAAAAGTTAAGACGTCACACTATGCAGATGGAGACAGAGCTGGGGCGCTCCTGGCCAGGAGACTAAAAAAACGATCTGCTATGACAATGATTGACTCTATGAATACTGCAGATGGCAGGGTAGTGAGGAGCCCAGAGGAGATAGCGGAGACGTTTGCGGTGTTTTACGAATCCCTGTACAACCTGAGAGACTGTAGAGAGACGCCCCAGCCTGACTTGGACGAGGTTAATGCCTTTATTGAGACCCTGTCACTCCCGTCACTGACTAAAGACCAACTGTCAGAACTAAATAGGCCATGTCGACACAAGAAATCGCCAAAATTATTTCCTCCACTAAACCCTCCTCGGCCCCGGGCCCAGATGGCTTTTCCAATACATACTATAGAACCTTTACAGCCGAGCTGTCCCCGTATCTTTTACGAGTATTCAACTTGTGGCAGGCGAAGGGAGCCATCTCACCCGCTGCCTTGGAGGCGACCATCACCACCATACCTAAACCGGGCAAACCACATGATTCTCCTGCTAGCTACAGGCCTATTTCTCTGCTAAATTGCGACCTGAAGATATTCTCAAAATTACTGGCGTCCAGACTTGCTCGAGTTCTACCTTCCTTAATTCACCCGGATCAAGTGGGCTTCGTGTCGGGGAGGCAGGCTAAGGACGGCACCAGGAGGATGGTGGACCTGGTAAAAGTGGCAGAGCTTAGGGGGGTCCCCAGTGCATTCCTGTCGCTTGATGCTGAAAAGGCCTTTGATAGGGTGCACTGGGGATACCTTCGGGCTGTCTTAGGGAAGTTTGGCTTTGAAGGGCCGATTGTTTCGGCAATCCTTAGCCTTTAAGGTACCTTTACACGCCGCTACAACAGGATGGATACAACCCGCTACAGGCTACGATTGTAGCTTGCGTCGTCAATATAGCCCGTAGTAGTGGCGTGTGAAGACGGTAGGAGGCAGCCGGCAACAGATACATCTGTTTCCGAGCACTGCTCTGAAACAGGTGGCTACAAAGCCGATTGCAGCGAGCTGTATCGGCGTGTAAAGAAGCTACAGAAGGGATGTCTGGACACCAGGCCATGTAGCTGGAATGTAGCTAGGACGTGACACAGGCTCCGTGTTACCGCGCCCCATCTGCGATCATTGGTGGAAGATGCTGCGTTCCGATTGGCCCTTGCCTCACAGCCCTCCATCTTGGTTGAGCTGTCACTTCAGCACTACAGATACGCGCCGTATGCACGATCATATATTAGTACAATTACGCGGACACACACTTGCGGAAAGAAAATGTACAAATGCGCCATGATCCTCATTGTCTGAACACATGATAAGGAATAATGCTGTACACAGCGCACAAGTTTGTTTTACGCACCGCCCTGGCTTATTGTACTGCAGATGCCGTAGAAGTGTTCCTTGGGTGTCACTGCGCGCAACGCGCACACAGATGCACGCATACCCATACCACATGGAAAGTAATTAGTCAGCACACAGCTCACAGCCTTGGTTTACGCACCGCACTGTGGGTCTTGTGTAGTAGGTGCCGCATAAGTGTTTCGCCCGTGTCACTGCGCGTTGGGCTACTTTAAAGGGTGCGTGACCCCGACCGCGGCCGTAATGACGTCATGACGTTAGTTTCATTTTCACTCTGCCTGCAAGGTGCCAGCCCCTCCTCTGCACACACCATAGCAGTCATGGCGGCCGTTCACCGCGCTGCAACGTGGGGGATGGCCGAACTACTGGTCCTCATAGAGCACTGTGACCGGTATGATTACTGGGGTAATCGGCACCACCGTCATCCTAGGCTGCGCAATCGCGCCACTATTCGGCGGATTCAGCGGGCTCTGCTCAACAAACTTGGGGTGCAGAGGACCGCTAAAGCCGTCCAAAAGAAGATCACGGACCTGAAGCATAAATGCCCAGGCCGCATACTCGACATCCATGGCAGGATTGCCAGGCTGCGCGGTAAGTACTTCTGAGGGGCAAACATACATTTGATCATATGTAACCTCACCCAAAACACAACTATATGTTAATGAACATCATACGGAGAGTGAGAGCTACGCCGGCACACATGCTATGGGGTACAATATAGGCAAAAGAATATTGATTGACTGGCTACACATCTGCCTTAAACTAAGGTTCATGTTGTGCACAACATGAGTCCACAGTGTTAGATGCTCTACACACAATAACCACACTACTGGCTCATACACACGCCATGCATAATACATGAGCTCATCCCATATGTGGACTACTGCAAACACATAGGCCAAATATTGAACTGTCCATACATCTCAGAGCTTAAACATTCTGCTGACAGATGAATTATTGTGTGATCCTCTACAGATGTTGATGTCTCATTGGATGATGCTCCCCCACCAGCACCTGCAGGTGCTCCCCCGGCACAACCTGCAGGTGGGTCAGCAACCCCACCGGCTCAAGAGCCAGCTGCCACACCATCCCCACAAGGGAATAGGCCATCACCAGGGCATGAGGAGGAGGAGGAGCATGAAGACCCAGCAGGGCTTCAGGCCGAGGAGCTGGTGTCACCATCAGCTGAGGCCGTGGCACATCATGATGACCCAGCGGTGCTGGACCCAGAGGTGGCATCGCCTGCTGGACAACCTGAGGCTATGCCTCAACCACAAATTGAGGCCGCCATTGATGAATATGGTGGTAAGTGTATTTTGTGGGATGCTATGGGCTGCACACTCTAAGCAGTGTGGTGTTGTTTGTTAATTCGGATTGCCACTCATTTATTCAATTATGTCCTCACCCATTGTTGCAGATGGGGAACGGGCTGGAGCTGCGGACTGGAGTGTGAGTGCCTCCCCATCACCCCATGATAGTGAGGAGGATGTTGAGGCCGAGGGTAAGGACCATATTTGTTGTGTGAACCGAAAAAATAACCAGAGGGACTATTTGAATGTGATGATTTGGTTTTTTATCCCACAATACAGGTGTACCCACCATGGAGGACGTGGTGAGGGCCCACCACCAGTTTGCCGAACGCCTACAACGGGCCCTACGACGTGGCATCCAGGATCTTGGGCGCTTGGCTGACATGCTGGCTGCCGTCCAGCAACATCAGGATGGCCTACAATGAGGTGTACCAACACCCCAAACAAAATGGGCTCCCCTGACCCCAAAATATGTTGTCCTTGTTGGACCACTAAATTACACACGTTGCCTGTTTGGCTTTTTATTGTTTTTATTTTTGTTGCCCCCGTTGAGCTCTTTTCTTATAGTGTCCCACTTTCACAACAGGTGGCTTGTGGGATGCCTAGCCCTTTGCCTTCTTTACCTATACTGTCCCACATTGGGACCATGAGGAGTGTGGGATGCCTAGCCCTTTGCCTTCTTTACCTATACTGTCCCACATTGGGACCATGAGGAGTGTGGGATGCCTAGCCCTTTGCCTTCTTTACCTATACTGTCCCACATTGGGACCATGAGGAGTGTGGGATGCCTAGCCCTTTGCCTTCTTTACCTATACTGTCCCACATTGGGACCATGAGGAGTGTGGGTTGCCTAGCCCTATCTGGAAACAGCAATCTGTGTATTGTGGCAAATGTCTGTCACACATGTATGTTGTAAATAAAATGTCGGGTTAACTTTTTTGTATGCTCCTTCATGTCACAACAATAATATTTGGTGCATAAACATGACCATCAGGTAACTATGTCAGCCACATTACCACACCTCTTTGTCAAAGTGCAACCACATTACAAAGGAACCTATGGTGGTCCTGCTCTGAGGGAATTGGGCCATATTGTGTGGCTTTGCCAAACCTATATTGTGACCACTACCATTCACCCACGCTGACCCCCACAATCCCTAACCCAAAATAAATACACAATTGTGTCCGACAAAAATTTTTAATGGTGTCTGAATTTGAAAGAAACATAAACAAATCATATGCTGCCATTCAGCCAACACGTATAAAACAAAAAAAAAATACAAAAACAAGTCAAAAGAACCAAGGAGTTTCCTCTAGAAGCCAAAGTCCAGACTGCCAATTGTGTGAATTGGCTACTAGTGTCCTACTTCCTCATCCTCTGTCGGCTCTGACAATGCCGGCTCCCCCCTCCTCTCATGGCAGCCCGACCTCCTCTCATGACCTGCCCGAGAGCGTCTGGATCGAAGACGACGTGTTGGGGGGGGGATTGGGTGTGCGTGGCGGGGCCAGTCTTCTCACGGGCCGTGATGGGGGCGATGGGGAAAGGGGCCACAATTCTTGTTGGACGGGGGAGGGGATGTGGCATCCCCATTGAAGTGCCCCATCCTCGGCAGCATCAGCGACAACGTTGAAGACTCGCTGAGCTATCTGGCGTTGGAGCGGCTCCATCCTTTCCAACCTGTCGCTCATGTAGAGGGCGTAGCTTGAGATGTGGGTCCGTTGTTCATCTAACAGTACCCGTCGGGCCCAGGTGCCCAGCTCGGTGTCAGGTGGGGCAGGACGTCATTGGCGACGGATCACCGAGCTGGGACCTGGGTCTGGACCCACATCACTTGCTCCACCCTCCTGCTCAGCCCCAGATGTCATCGGCTGAGCATCATCAGCGACAGATTGGTCTGCAATGGAGCCGTCCTGCTCAGGGGCCTGTGGGGGAAACAAAAAAAAAAAAAACATATTAGTTTACCCAATATGTAATCTCTACATTGGCCAGAGGCCTCCAAACACCACAACCACACACAAAACACCACCAAAACAACTTCAAAACCACATAAGCACCGAAGGTTAATGACCACAAGACCGGTACATCTCCTGTACACTCACCTCTACCATTCCACGTCGTCCCCTCAATACAGAATTATGTGTTATTCACAAAGCCATACCCAACAATTAAATCTCACCACACCACCTTCATACTGGCGCCTTTTCTGCACACAGACATGTGGCCCAGCTTGACGTTTGGAGTCCCACTATTATGAACTACCACCCCACTTCCACCAAACTATACCCCACATGCCCCACAGCCAACACACATGTGTGGCTGCACCATGTATTAAATGCTACCATGTCCCTCATTGAATACCAAACCTATAAATTTAAAGACATTAACTAACTAACCCAAACATAAACATAGGTTGGTGTGTTTTGCAAATTGGACTAGGGCTCTGTGGATAGAATTGAGATAAAATCACCTAATGCAAGGAGGTCATTATTTTGCACACAAAGGTTTACCAGGGCCACCACCGAAATATGACAATGTGGTTGGTGTGAAGGAGTCAGACAAGCACACATGTGAAGAAAACATTGTGGGGCTCCACCGTAACACAATTACCCACCTCCTGTGGCGAAGATGGTGCTTGCCCCGGGCCTACATGGGACGCAGCAATGGGGCAGCTGGTCCTCGTTACACACGAGCTCCCGTGGCCAAGGACGAAGGTGAGGAGCGGATAGTACCATAGGGTAGGCAATGGTACCTCCTCAGCTCCAGCCCCTGACCGACGACGCTGGTATTCTATGTGAGCCCGCATGAACGAGGCCCGCATATTTTTAATCTTCAGTGCCACCATATGCTGGTCCCAGCTCTTGCCTACCCTTGGCTCCATCCTATTGGCCAGAGCCACAAGAGGCCTGTAGGCCTCGGCCCTCGCTGCCTGATTTTTATATTCAGGCAGCGAGGAGCGCCACAGGCACTCGTGCCGCTGATACTCCGTGAGAAGCTGGGTCTCGAAATCCACACTACACCTCGGCATCTGTGTATGCAAACACACCAAAAATATCCTGTCAGTACACGAGGCATACAGAACTTACACCATGCTTTTGTAATTAAGAACAAACATGCCACGTACATTGCTGCTTCAGTAAATATTCTGTTGTTTTAAAACATGTTACTTTGCATGTGTGGAACAGTTTCTCCATGTGCCCCCGCTCCGAAGTCCGACACATGTGTTCAGCCATTATTAAACACATGACATCTGTGCCCACCTACACATGGTAGTTACAAGGTTGACTACCCCGAATTACATATTTCAACATACCTCCACACAGTGTGTGTGCACATACCTCAAGGGCCACATCTGCACAAGCACATTGTGTGATAGATATTAGCTTTGCACTGCCCACAATCTTCAAAGTTAAACATGTGTGAAAGGAGGGCTGACTGTGTGACAACACTGCACATACTACATGTCATGGCCAAACACATGATCATCTTGGTGGTCCAACAGCCATGTAAAATAAACTTTAGGCCATGTACCAACCATCCCTGGAAACAATGTGCCCACAATGCAGGCATCAATGGTGATGGCAAGTCCCGGGCCCAAACACACCTTGATATGTTGGCATGCTAATTAACGTCAACGTAGGATCTATTGTCAGAGAATGCCACTAGAGGCACTACATGGCCATTGCCCTAAACAGAATAACCTATGCATATATATTACTACACCAAAAACTACTACATGCAGAAAAGTACATGGGCGTACACACATTGCCTAAGCGCCCTGTGACAGACGCATCTGCGTTAAGTGCAACGCATGTCAACGAACAAGCACGAGGGAAGCCTTACCGTCAGAGCAACAGAAGAAGGCGCACAGGACACCAGTAGCTCAATGCACATGGATGTCTGGACAAGGTGTGGTGGCCATTAGCATGACTTTATAGTCCGCTAAACCAATCACAAAATAAACAATTACGCACATCCTGATCGTACACCTGCGAGCAGGTTTAGCGGCAGCTAATTGGTGAAGATCGCTGAGTCGTGATTGGATGCCGGTCCTTGAAAAGCTGCGCATCCCGGCAGACGTTACGCTTGCTGGTCAGACCCATTAAGTAAGTATTCGTGGCCACACATGGAATTAGCGGCGGGTGTGATGGATCTGTCATGTTGTTTTTTGACTAGCGCCAAAGAGTGCTTTAGCGGACTATATGTGGGTTGCTATTGTTGGGGGGGATACATTAGTGAAGTGTGGGAAATTGGACTAGGCATTTTGTATGGGGCTTGACATTTTGTCACAGATACATTGGTGTTTTTGTTTCCAGTCACCATACAGGAGAATGGCTGCTGGATTGTAGACAGAACTGTGTCACTCATGTGGACTGCATCGATGACATCATACTGGTTGTGGCCAATGGACACTGGGAACAACGGGGCTAGGATCACACATGGCTTTGAGGTGTAGCACTCCAGACATAGAACAGATGTGGAGAGAACCTAACCCCAGCAAACACATGTATAACCCAGTTTCACCATCCTCAGTCATGTTGAATGTTGTTTGTGTCATGTATGCTTACTCAACCTGGCATATCCTGGTACGTAGTGGATTTATGTATGTTCTTTGCTAACTACATATGTTTTTTTGTATGGATTATGGGACATGTTTGAGCAACATTAGTGGTGACACATGTCCCTTTGTAACTCACATAGGTCCAGATGTGTGACTTTCATGTCCTCCAAAAAATGAAGATGGATAGGAGGCCAGTATCATTGCGCATGTTCCATTTTGTTTGGGGCGACTAGTGGGTGTTGTAAAGGCATGCCTTCCAGGATGTGTTTTGTGGGCAGAAGAGAGATCCCATCAGCTTGCCTATAGTGTGTCATTGAAAAGAGGTGTGGCTTGTTTAACATGCTGACATGTCCCCATATTGTTGTATGTACTGATGTTGGATTTTGTCATCTACAGGTGCTGATATTGAGGATGCAGAATATCCATGACCGAAATGTTATCGTGGCTGCCGCAGTGGTGGAAGAGCAAATGTGGCTTCAGGATCGGTATGACCGGTTGATGAGTCGCAGACAGCGGCGGTTGTGGACCCGGGATTGGCTGCGCAGGCGGGAAAGCCGGGGCCACATGCAGCTGTTGCGGGAGCTGGAGCTTAATAATCCGGAAGATTATCGAAACTATCTACGTATGTCCGAAGACACTTTCACCTTCCTTTTGGAGCGTGTTGGGCCACTGATAGCGCGTCAGGACACTAATGCGTCCATCGGTATCAGCTGCAGAGCGGTTGGCTATCACTTTGCGGTTCCTGGCTACAGGGCAGTCAATGACATCCCTCACATACTTGTCATGTGTCTCCCTGCCCCTGCTGAGCCGCCTGATCCCTGAGACATGTGAGGCCATCTGGAGTGTTCTGCAGCCATCCTACATAAAGATGCCACAAACAGCCGCAGGATGGATGGAAGTAGGGCGAGGCTTTGAAACCCGCTGGAACTTCCCCAACTGCGGCGGGGCATTGGATGGAAAGCACGTGAGGATTACCAAACCTGCCCACTCAGGCTCTTTGTTTTACAATTACAAAGGGTATTGTAGTATAATCCTCATGGCTCTAGTGGATGCCAACTATGAGTTCCTCTACGTCGATGTTGGAATGAACGGTCGCAACTCAGATGGGGGGGTGTTTGCCCGAAGCTCCTTGGCAACACTACTAGGGAGTGGTGGGCTAAACTTACCCTCAAATGATGAGACGACCGAACATCTCAACTTTGCGTTTGTGGCGGATGAAGCATTCCCACTTCAGGAACACCTACTGCGGCCATATCCCCAGAGGGCCCTTACTTCTGAGAGACGTATTTTCAATTACCGGCTATCCCGGGCCCGCCGTGTTGTTGAAAATGCGTTTGGGATAATGGCGAATAGATTCCGGGTTTTTCATACGCCTATGCATATGAAACTGGAGTCTATTGACGCGGTAGTGCAGGCCTGCTGTGTGCTGCATAACTTCCTGCGTCGTAGGGATAGAGCATCATACACGCCAGGAGGTTATGTAGATAATGCAGACGCCACAACAGGGGAGGTCCGTCCAGGGTCTTGGCGTGATGAGGGCCATGTTGTTGCGCCACTCCAGCCGCAGAGCCATGGTCGCACTCAGCAGGAGGCCAGGGACAGTAGAGATGCTTACTGCTCCTACTTCAATGGGTCTGGTGCAGTGAGCTGGCAGGACCAGGCCATGTAGTGTGGCAGGTTCTGGATGATGGATTAAAGCTTGGTATGTTGGTGACAGCAGGTTAGCTGTGCCATGTGTTTTTTTTTTTTTTGTTTTGTGTTCTTTCGTTTCATTATGTGCATAACTTTTAGTTAGTTAGTTAGATTAGGTATGCTTATTTGTTTCTGGTTGCTGCACAGGTTTTCATGTGTGCTAATTTTGGGATCCCTAATATATGTTTAAACAATGTCACATGCAGTTGAAATGTCCATTGTATTTCCTTTCTGTATTTTTTTTTCACTCCAAGGTCAGGATTGATGCATTATAATAAATATTTTGTCCTTGGATCAAAACTAATCTGTGTGAGCCTGATTACTTGGGAATGGAGGGCAGTGTGATGAAGGTTTTGAGGGGGGCCAGGGATGTCATAGACACCTATTGGCTGGGATTGTGCAGACAATCTGTGTGGGTAGCCATGCTGTTTGTGAAGGATTTTGTCCAACAGTGTATGTGGGAAATGTGTGTACCTCACCCTTTTATTTTGGTGTAGGCAGAGGGTCACCTGTACACAGCACATTGATGCAGGACATATTCTTGTCAGGTGGTTTGAAGGACACTGTCACACACATCTTGGACATGTGGGCTTGGGAGCTCCTCCACTACATTCACATCTGTTAGCACATATATGAACACCATTGGGCCTGTATTCACACATAGTTAGGCAGACATGACACAGATACAACTTCAACTGAAAACGCACATACTGTGTGTTGTAAGCCGCTACTGTGTGTCGCACAAACGCAACTTAGCACAATCGCCACACGCCGCTGTCACAAGCGCTCATCGTGCGTGACAAGGCAAACACTTCTAATATGCACACATAGCCCGGAACTGCTACTTTAATACACACGGGGTATGTGACTGAGCACCGCTCCAGCATGACGCTTTACCATCGATTTCGATGCATACGCCACGCTCCGCCATGTCACAAGCGCTTATTCCGTGCCACAGTCCGATCACTAGTACGTCACGTCTCAGCCATCTGCTCTTTCCGTCGTGCCCAATCACAACTCTCTAGTGTTGGCCAATGGTTGTGGTTTGGGCGCGGCGTACAGGACTGTGGCACGCCTATATGTTTTACCTGCTGCCTTTGTTACGCCCAGATTACTATGTGGTGGCGGCGTGTGAAGATGGTAGGCTAAGCTACAGATGGCTACTTGAGACACCGGCGATGTATCTAGCTGTAGATGTAACGTAGCGTAGCGCACCTTGTGGCGGCGTGTAAAGGTGGTGCGTTTTCCCGTTTGTAACCGTTTGGGCGTGCTCGTGCACGTGAAGTAGTGGGTTGTATCCATCCTGTTGTAGCGGCGTGTAAAGGTACCTTTACTCCCGCCCGAATGCCAGAGTCCTCGCCTCCGGGTTCCTGTCCAGAAGCTTCCAAATTACCAATGGCACGAGGCAGGGTTGCCCGCGTTCACCGGTAATCTTCGCCTTGGTGGTAGAACCTTTTGCGGCCCTGATCCGGCCTGACCCGCTGATATCGGGAATAGCGGTTGGAGAAATGGACCATAAAATAGGCCTGTACGCAGACGATATCATAATTGCTTGCACGAACCTTGAAATTTCTCTCCCTGCGACTATGTCGGCTTTCACTAAATTTGCACGAGTGTCCCTATATAAGCTAAACGCTTCAAAATCTATGGTACTACCAATATGTGTCCCGTTGTCTCTGTCTTCCAGCTTATCAGAGAGACTCCCCTTTCAATGGTGCCCGGGTGGCATAACTTATTTAGGCATCATTCTAGGCCCCACTCCTCAGATAGCACAAGCTAATGTTGAGGTTCTGGTGAAAGCTTTGTCGGATGGCATGAGTAAACACCCCCTACATGCCTTGACATGGATGGCGAGAATGCAGGCGTTTAAGATGATGCTTTTACCTAAGATTCTCTATTGTTTCCGCTGTGTGCCTGTTGCTATACCTGGCAAGTTAATGAACAAACTGCAGTCCCTGACTAATAGATACATATGTAATGAGATATAGAAATTGGTTGCGCCACGCTGCTTTATCTTTTATGTCCACCCTCTGTTAAGTCACCGTTACACTCACCTTTTCCTGTTGTGCTGTCCGCACAACAGGGGGGCTCACGTAGTGAGTGCACGGGGTCTCTCTCTGTACGGTGTGGATTTCTTTCCCTTTTTCCTCGGTGTCCGCCTGTGTAATTGCACGTGATCCCTCACGTGTTTTCCTCTCCTCTGTTAGGTTTGTCTTCTCCTCCGGAGCTGCTCCACCGCTCTCCCCGAAGGGAGATGGATATGCAGGCAATAGAATAAAGCGATGTTTGGGTGAGCGCTGGGATATGAAGACTGCCACACTTCAACAAGTATTTTACCTGTAAGTTTATTGTTCAATTCACACTAGGTCCTCTCCCACAACATGTTTCGACGCTCAGGGCGTCTTCCTCAAGTGGATATCAGACCTTACATTTGGTATCCTTATAAACCCTCCATTAACCAATCCCTTGCTTTTAGGTTGAAAATAGACTTTTTAACTATTTCCTATATAGCTATTTAGACATTTGGATAGGAAATAGTTAAAAAGTCTATTTTCAACCTAAAAGCAAGGGATTGGTTAATGGAGGATTTATAAGGATACCAAATGTAAGGTCTGATATCCACTTGAGGAAGACGCCCTGAGCGTCGAAACATGTTGTGGGAGAGGACCTAGTGTGAATTGAACAATAAACTTACAGGTAAAATACTTGTTGAAGTGTGGCAGTCTTCATATCCCAGCGCTCACCCAAACATCGCTTTATTCTATTGCCTGTAATAGATACATATGGGCTGACAAAAAACCGAGGGTCCCCAAAAGAGTTATGTCACTTCACATGAATAAAGGAGGGATGGGGGTCCCAGACTTAAAGTCTTATCATGGGGCAGTCATATTAGAGGAAGCAAAGAGGTTCTGGATATCTGCTGGAGACCTGGGTTGGATGCAGATTGAGAGTTTTGTTGACGGGGTCGGACTCCAGGGACTTCGGACTATTCTCGAGGCAGAATCCTTGACCAAACTAAAAAGGAAATTTAAACTAGACACGACACGTACCCTGATTCTCCACTGGAGGGGTCTACCAAAATCCTGGACTAGATTACCGGCCTCTGACATTTCTCTGAATGCACTTCGCCTACATTTACCCTTTTTAGAGATTCCTAAATGGGAAGTGGCGGGAATTCACACACTAGCAGACTTAATGACGGAAAGAGACTTGGTTTCATTTGACACATTGACGGAATGTGACCCATCCTTACGAACTTTGTTCCTACAGTACCTCCAACTGAGACATTTCATGGCCACTGAGGCTAGAGACTGGTTGACGGGGAGACAATCTCCTTCTGCCTTCCTGGGCTTCCTTCTGACCACCCCATCAGATCTGAAGGGTTTATCCTGGATATATAAGGCTCTCCTGGCCAGGGGTGACCCGGAGAAATTGGTTTACATGCAGAAATGGGAGGAAGACCTCCACTTTACTACAGAGAGAGAGAACTGGGAGAAAGCGTCCCAACACATGGCTAAACTTACCAGGTGTATCAATCATCTAGAGAACTTAAAGAAATTACATTTTCGCTGGTACCTTCCGCCAGCCCGTTTGGCCAGATTTGGGAGACATGCCTCCCCTTTGTGCTGGAGACTATGTGGACAGAAGGGTAATCTTGCCCACATGTGGTGGTCCTGCCCGAGAGTCACCTCCTTTTGGTTTCTGGTCGAGCGCCTGATCCAGTCGGTCACGGGTATTATGATCCCTCTTTCGCCATATTGGCACTCCTACATATTGGCCTGGAGTTATATCTTCCCATTATGTGGAGGACCCTGACTTATATCCTGGTGGCTGCCAGGCTGGCCTTGGCGTCCGACTGGAAGGCGCAGACCCCACCTAATTTATCGGAAGTGGTGAACAGGGTAAACTCTATTTTTGCTCATGAATATTACCTGGCGCAAAACCTGCCAACTAGAAAACAGACTTTGGATGCATGGCACATATGGGCTTCTCATCCTCTTGCTACACCGATCCCTTCTTAATACCGAATGTAAGGTGTACTATGGAACATGTTGTAGCCATGGTGTAGACTCGGTACCTTTAAGTTTAATTGTAGTCTGAATGTGAGTTTATTAAACCAATAAATCCACTGCACACCACAAAACCTGGAATTGCCAAAATGGCTGTGTGAATATATTTCATCTTATGTATAGGAATCTAAGAAATATTAGTAAGATATCAAAAGCTGTCCCTGGTCTAAAAGGAAAATACGTGAAAGCATTAGTTTGATTCCATAGCTATGATATCATAAGCCCAGAAGCTATTTACAGAGCTCTCTCACCTGTTCTGGGTCCTATCTCACCCTCTGGACTGCAACTGTGAAATGTGGAATGGGAAAATGCCCTAATGTAATTAAAATCGTGCATCTTAAAGGGGATGTACTAAGACACTAGGTGTAGGTTTCACACATATATAATGTTATTTGAGCTGCACCCCACCCAGTATAGCTAGGAGAACATTCACACTCTCACCTTTACCCTTTAAAGGCAGGGTTACACCTAGTGTCTTAGTACATCCCCTTTAAGATGCACGATTTTAATTACATTAGGGCATTTTCCCATTCCACATTTCACAGTTGCAGTCCAGAGGGTGAGATAGGACCCAGAACAGGTGAGAGAGCTCTGTAAATAGCTTCTGGGCTTATGATATCATAGCTATGGAATCAAACTAATGCTTTCACGTATTTTCCTTTTAGACCAGGGACAGCTTTTGATATCTTACTAATATTTCTTAGATTCCTATACATAAGATGAAATATATTCACACAGCCATTTTGGCAATTCCAGGTTTTGTGGTGTGCAGTGGATTTATTGGTTTAATAATTACATGTATTTCTGAAGCTAGCACCCACTATATAAAAAGATGAATGTGAGTTTAGACTGAAGTATAAGCCCAGAAACAGATCCAGAGTTCAGGAACTGTCTAAAATGTTCTATATATTCATAGCCTTATCTCAGAAAGTGTCAAATGTGAATTTGTGATTCCCCCTGGGGGACTTTCCCCCCCCCCTCTTGACCCTTGTTTTATACATGGACTCCTTATAGTATATTAATGATGTCTTATTTGATTTGTATGAAAACTTTATTCAATAAACATTTATTGTGTAAAAAAAAAAAAAAAAAAAAAAAAAGAAACATACTCACCATGCAGCCTGGCAATCCTGGCACAAATCTCTACAATGCGGCCTGGGCATTTGTGCTTCAGGTCAGCATTTTTTTTTTTATTATTTGTTCACAGGTCCTCTCCACCCCCAGTTTGTGGAGCAGGACCCACTGGATCCACCTCAGGATGCTGCGTTTGCGCAGCCGTGGGTGCCGGTGGTGATGGTGACACCAGTAATCCTGGCGGTCACACAGGTCTATGAGGACCAAGAGCTCCGCCAGACCCCATGTAGCTGCGCGCTGTGCGGCGGCCATGACTCTGCTGCTATGTGCAGGGGAGGACCAACAAAACAAAGTATTCACTGATCTCAGGGAGACCAGTTCAAGAAAACACTGCGGGCAGCCGGGTAAAGCGCTCAACACAGTGAATTCCTAGGCCCATTGTCCCCTGGGAATTTTGAATATGCAAATAGAGTCTGTGGAGCCTCGTTTAGGAGTCTCAACACAGGACTAGCCAGATCTTCCTCCAGGGAAGGACCTAGCCATGATAACCAACATATTAAGTGGCCCTTTGAGTCAATATCCAGCTCTTTACAAGATTAAAGATATGACAAGGGAATACCAAGGCCAGGTATCCATCCACAGACAGCTGTTTTGGGGTGTTGCCCCTCATCAGTGTGGAGTAGGATTCTGGCTAGGTGGGAGCAATGCCTAGTAGACCAACAAAACAAAGAATTCACTGATCTCAGGGAGACCAGTTCAAGAAAACACTGCGGGGGGGGGAGGGGGCGTGTCCTGGCAGCAATGGAGCTGGCTGTGTAACTCAGGAGACCTGCACAGCCTGAGCACAGAAGCAGCCATAACAAGAAAGTGAAGGAACCTGGGCACCTCAAATTCGGCACGGAGCTTCCTGAACCGCCTGTGCAACTGATGGGCAAAACAGAACCTCCTGTGAGGCAATCCCCTAAGAGGGTAACCGACTATTTCCTAGCCGGTAACAGCTCCCTCAAGATGGTGCCTCCCTCCTCTCCTCGTGCACAGAGAGCTGCGCGCTGCGCCACAGTTCGGGCTGAAGACCTGGGGGAAGCTGAACTAATGGATGCCCCACTCACCAGAGGTATGATGGCGGATCTCCTGGCGAGCATCCGATCCTCCCTGCAGCAGGATATGAGGGCTATGGTGGCGGAGGTGCGGGGGGAGATTGCGGAGAGGGGCGCACGAGTTGACAAATTGGAGCAGAAAATGGCGGAGGTGGTTCTCTCACACAATGAGCTACTTGACTCCTACGACCGGCTCCAGAGCAGAACGGACAGAATATCCGCAAAGACCTTAGATTTAGAAGATAGATCGCGCCGCAACAACATTAGGCTCAGAGGCATACCAGAGCAGGTGACGGCGGCTGATCTAAGGTCATACCTCAAAGACTTCATCAAAACAGTGATGCCTGAAACCCCTCAGGAGCTCCTGGTTGTGGATAGGATTCACAGGATCCCTAAGCCTCCTTCGGTCCCTGAAGACAGTCCTAGAGATGTGCTAGCCAGGCTTCATTACTACGAACTAAATGAGGACTTCCTCCGTGTCCTCAGGCAGAGCCCGCACCTCCAGGATCAATATGCCTCTCTTGAAGTCTATCCGGACCTTTCTCCGGGCACCCTGGCTTTGAGGAGGGCATTCAGGCCTTACACCAAAATCCTGAGAGATCATGGAATACAGTATCGCTGTGGGTTCCCCACCAAGCTATTGATCCGTCGTAATGGTGCCCTGATTCCATGTCTCATTCCTCCGCACGCAGAGAAGAATCTAATTCGATGGGGACTGTGGCCGCCTGAATCTACATCACAATCCACTGCTCCTGCCACCTCTCCAAGACCCAGGCCAGGAGGCCGCATCGATCCGGAGGGGTCTACAGTTTGATAACTCGACAAATACAGGTTCCTTCCTCTCCACACTGCACCTATGTGCTCTAGGCTGTCTTTTCCTGGCCGTCTCTCTGTTCTCACCCTTTTCTCTTCCTTTCTGCCTCTCTCATCCTCTCTCCCTTTTTCTTTCTGCCTTTAAATAGGTAGTTGAATTTCTCATTCTCATTCCCTCCTAGCACTGAACAATTCCCCCTTTCTCCCCCCTATCTCCCCCTTTGACATACACTTCACCCCCGTGTTATCCCTCTACTCCCTCTACTACTCTACTTTGCTCCCCTTCTTCCCCCCCTTAGTCTGAAGTCACCTCCTTTTCACCCTTTTTTCCCTTCTTCTCCTCCCCTATTCCCCTTCCCCTTCTCCTTTTCTGATCGCTCTCTTCCTGCTCCTTTCCTCCGACTACTCTTCCCTTCCCATTATCTATATCTCCCCCTTCCCCTTCCATTCTTGGCGCTCTTGCCACTTTTCCTAATTTCTCTGTTTGGACGAGAACTGAGTAACCCCTGTTGGGTGCTGCTCTTGGCGTGCACTCAGACTCAGGAATAATTTATTTTTTTTTTTTTCCTTTTTTCCTCCCTTATTGGGATGACATGCCTGTTCTGGACATTGGACTGTTGATATGCTCTTTTATCTTTACATTCCCCTTTTTCTCCTTCCCCATCCTCTGCCCTGTAGCTACAGATATCCTCACGGGGTGCTCCATGGACTTTGTCCTGCCTTTTACTTGCACACTGGTTTCATATAGATTCTGTTGGATCCCACCATGACTCTCACACTTTCTTCAATTAACGTAAACGGCCTGAACTCCGTGGTAAAAGAAGCGTGGTGTGGCGTCAGCTGAAGAAATCCAGGAGTGATGTGCTGTTTTTGCAAGAAACGCATCTGCTGCGTGAGGACTGCCGCAGAATGGCGTCTCGTGATTTCCCTACCAGTTTTTTGCCTCTGCTGACTGTAAACGTGCAGGAGTGGCCATTTTTATTCACAAAAATGTTGACTTTTCTCTCATCACTGAGATTGCAGACCCTGAGGGCCGTTATATGATTGTCATTGGTCTTCTTAATAATGTATACTACACTTTATCTTCTGTGTATGGCCCGAATAAGGGGCAAAGTGCCTTTCTTAGAGACTTCCTCTCGGTCTTGGCCTCTCATGCTAGGGGATGTAGGTTGGTGGCTGGGGACCTCAACGCGCCCATGGAGAGACGCTTGGATTGTGCCAATCCCTTGACTTTCCGGGGTGACTTGGGGGACCTTGTTGCCCAGTCCCATTTGCATGACATTTGGCGCTGTCTCCATCCCACCGACCGAGAATACACATTCATGTCTTCACGCCATGGCACATTAAGCAGGCTCGACTATTTCCTAGTAGACGACTCCTTGATAACCCACTGTGTAGCCGCAGAAATTGCGACAATCTCTTGGTCTGATCATGCACAGATCTCACTGGAGATAGCTGACCCTGCTTCCATTCGGCCCCCCACTCGCTAGAGACTGAATGAATATCTCTTAACTAACTCCTCTCATACTAAGCATATAGGGACTCAGATAGAGCAATACTTCTTATCTAATGATAATGATGAGGTTGGGCCGAAGACTCTCTGGTTGGCCCACAAATCGGTCCTCAGGGGGGTGCTAATCCAATTGGCCTCCCGAGTTAAGCGGGAACGTGAGGCAAAGGTTACGGCTATCCTGGCTAGGATTAAGCTCATTGACCTTGCTTATAGAACCTCTCCTCAGAAATCCACTCAGGATGAGTTAACGGAGGCTAGACGGTCGCTGAGGGCATGCTTATTGGTAACGGCAGAGAAATACCTAAGGAAAGCTAACTCCAAATACTACAGCATGGGGGACAGGGCCGGGGCCCTCCTGGCCAGGAGAATAAAAAAAAGGGAATTACAGGCCACAATTACTAGTATACATGATAATTCAGGTTCCATTATTCGTAATCCTGTCCAGATAGTGGAGGAATTTGGCAACTGTTACAGCACCTTGTACAATCTGAGGGAGTCGGTGGACACTGTCCAGCCTTCCACTGAGTCTATACAATCATTCCTTTCTAAAGCTAACCTTCCCACTCTCTCCACTGATCAGTTGGCCTTTCTTAATGCCCCTATCACTGAAAAAGAGATTGTCTCGGTCATCAAGTCCATTAAAAAGCGCACCTCTCCTGGCCCAGACGGGTTCTCGTATGCATATTACACCACCTTTACTGAGTTACTGACCCCTTATCTTCTTAAATTATTTACCTTTTGGCAGCGGGAGGGTTCCATCCGGCCTGAAGGTCTTGAGGCGTTAATAACCACAATTCCCAAGCCGGGGAAACCGCTCACTACTCCGGGAGACTTTAGGCCCATATCCCTACTTAATTGTGATTTAAAAATCTATGCCAAATTGTTAGCCTCCCGTCTCTCGGTTATCCTCCCCTCCTTGATTCAACTGGACCAGGTTGGATTCGTCCCAGAGCGTCAGACCTCTGACGGTACGCGCAGACTCCTGGATCTTCTGGATCTGCTCGAGTGGAAAAGGGTCCCAAGTGCACTCTTGTCTCTAGACGCAGAGAAGGCCTTCGACAGGGTGCACTGGGGATACTTGGACAGGGTCCTCTTGAAGTTTGGATTCCAGGGACCGATTCGGGATGCTATAAAGGCCCTCTATTCTAATCCCTGTGCGGCAGCTAGTGCATCGGGCTTTCTTTCCTCCCGATTTACCATATCAAACGGTACCCGCCAGGGCTGTCCACTTTCCCCCCTTATATTTGCTCTCATAATGGAGCCATTAGCTTCTATAGTTCGTACACACCCAGGAATTAGGGGGGTGGCAGTTGGGAATCTTGAACACAAAATTGGTCTATACGCCGATGACGTGGAATTTTTCTGCACTGACTTGCATACCTCCCTACCCCATGTCCCATGTCGGTTTTGGAACAATTTTCATCAGCATCATACTATAAGCTAAATCTCTCCAAGTCGTCTATATTCCCCCTCCACCTCCCCAAAACAGAGCAAATATCTCTCCAAAACCTCTTTCCCTTTCACTGGGCTCAGGAAGGTTTTATGTATTTGGGTGTATGGATCTCCAGGTTGTCAGGGATAATAAAGCATAATTGGGATAAATTACGAACGATTCAACAGGAATTTGATAGACTCTCTGGAATGCAGCTCTCTTGGATGGCCAGAATCCAGATAGTTAAGATGTCTGTCCTCCCACGGATCCTATACCTTTTGCGGTGTCTTCCCTTGCAGATTCCCTCCAGGTACCTCGCCCCGGTCCAAGCAGCGCTAAGCAAATTTATTTGGAGTGGCAGACCTCCTAGGATTGCTAGGAGGGTCCTCTCCCTGCCTTATGCTAGAGGGGGTATGGGGATTCCCAGCATTGCGGCTTACGCCAGAGCTGCGGTTCTGGAGGCAGCGGCACACTTGTGGTCTGAGGGTACCTTTACACGCCGCTACTGGCGGGTGGATACAACCAGCTACTTCACGTGCACGAGCACGCACAAACGGTTACAAACGGTAATCGCACCACCTTTACATGCCGCCACAAGGTGCGCTACAGTAGGTTACATCTATCTCTAGATACACCGCCGGGTGTCTCAAGTCACCTTCTGTAGCTCACCTTACCTCATTTACACACCGCTACAACAAGCTAATATGGGCGGACCTGGTGCAGCAGGGACAACACATAGGTGTGCCACAATTGTGGATTACGAGACGTCTGTACGCTGATAGGACAAAGCAAGAACATCATGATTGGGCAGGCATCGCAGGAGGCTGTTTAATACATGACACTCGAGCAATTGTGGATTCTAGCCTGTCTGCTTGTCCTTTCAGATTATGCAAATCTTCATAGAAGTTTTAAAATGCATTGGCAATATCTGCTGTCTTATGTACTGACGTACCATTGTTTAAAATAATTTGCTTTATGAAAGTTTTTTCGGTTTGTTTCCTCATAAGTGAGGACATAAGTTTGCTGCCTCTATTGCTGTGCAAATAAAACTGTTGACTTTTCAAGTAAACTTTGGCTGAGTGAGCATTTAGTATATACTTAAGGTTTTGTTGTAGCTCCTCCTGCATGTTTCGCTCATGATCTTTTATGTAAGGCGTCAAGAGTATTAATTTGGCATAGAATTGAGATTACTTCTTTAGATCATTTTTTCTTTATGTGGGAGGCTAGCACTATTAGCTTGTCTATTATTACAGCTTTGTCAGCCTCCCACACCATGGGCATTGGCGAGTCTGAATTCGAATTTTCCTGAAAGAAGAGTTCTAGGGTGTTTTTCAGATTTGTGATGTGGGTCAATGAGTCTATAAGGGTTTCATTAAGGATTCACGACCGGGAAGGGCAAGGGAGGGATTTGATGGTGATTTCCAAAAATATTGGCGCATGGTCCGAAATTGAGATGATATCAATATTAGCGGATTTAACAAGTTGCAAGTTGGCAGATTGAGTCAAAAGGTAGTCTATTCTGTGATAGCTATTGTGTGGGTGGGAAAAAAAATGTGAACTCTTTTACCAAGGTATTAAAAGCTCTCTCTTACAGATTTAAGTATAGTTTTCGCGACATTTTTTTGAGGAAAGAGGACTTTTTAGAGGAGGTATCTAAAAGTGGATTGAGTGGGGGATCACCACCTACTATAAGCAGGCCTTCAGAGAAGAATTTAAGAATGTGTAGGGTTTTCACTACCTTCAAAGTTTGGTTGAGGTTGGGGGTGTAAAGATTACAGAGGGTGATTAAGGTGTTGGCTAAAAAAACCTTTACCATCATGTATCTGCCTTCAGGGTCAGAAAGCGAGTCCTTCAATGTGAAAAGCAGATTCCTCCTAAAGGTGATGCTCACCCCTTTTGAAGCTGAAGTGCCCGTGCTATTGTGACAGATCAGGTATTGTGATCTTGACACATCAGGAACATAACCCTTCTTGAAATGCATTTCCTACAAAAAACCAATACTGGTATTCTTCCTTTGCAACAGGTTCATTACTTGACTGCATTTAGCATGGGAGTTCATGCTCTTCACATTGAAGGGGGCCACCACCACAGCGGCCGGCATAATTACTTCAGGCATTGTAAATACTTAGGCGAAACATAGTGGCTATATAAGTGTACCTTGGGCCATTAACATATGAAAAAAAAAGTTAGTATATGCAAAAAATTTCTCATCTACAGCAGGTGATTCGTAACATCCCCGAAACACAGATAAGGCTGCCTTCACATTTGCGTATGGAGCGCAGCGTACCAAACGCAGCCAAACGCTTGCGCACATGCGTTCCTATGTTTAACATGGGAACGCATGTGCCTGCATATGGCTGCGCTTGTCCGCATTTGCATTCGGATGCACATAATTTATGCGCCCTCCGACCGCGCTCCAAACGCAGCTTGCAGCATTTTTTTGTGCGTTCGCGGCGCTTGTTCTATCCGCAAGCGGCCGCAAGCGCACAAAAAATGCATTGATCTCAATGGATCCGCAGTGTCCTCTGCATGACACCGCAGGAGAACGCTGCGGATCACATTGAGATCTCTCCTGGTGGCCGCCGGTGATGCCACAGGAGATCACCGACGGCCACCGGGAGATCAGCTGGAGCCTCTGATGATCTCCTCCTCCCCGCCGCCGGTAGTCTCCTAGCGGTGTCGGCGGGGAGAAACAGCTGATGTGACAGCTGTTTGAATCTTCCCGCTCCGACATCTCCTCTCGGTGTTGGCGCGGGAGATTCAAACAGCTGTCACATCAGCTGTTTAACCCCGCTGACACGTCCCGGAGCTTACCGGCGGCTGGGAGAAGGAGATCTCCGCCGCTGATCTCCGCCTCCGGCCCGCCCCCAGACACCGCCGATTGGCTGCCTGGGCTCCTTAGTGCTGTGTCCGCAGGCGGACATTCTCCGCTGTGGATACAAAAAATGACCCTGCTTTTCACTGCGTTTGTGTCTGCATGCCATCAGCATGCAGGCACAAACGCAAATGTGAAGCCAGCCTAAGACAGTCCATTGTGTCTGCACAGGGAATGTGCGAATTAAACTGTATTTTTTCTCAGCAACAGGTATTCTAGATTCTTACAAAAAATTGTAACATTTCAATAAAAGAAACATTTAGAGTAGTGAAAGCAAATCATCGTCAAACTTAACCATGAGTAACAAATCAAAAGATACTTGCGACAACTCTGTATAATGCAAAAGGTTTAGTTTATTAATAGGTTAAAACCAGTATAGGATAGGGGTAGGGAACAGAGGAACCTGGGTCCACAACCCACAGGTGGTGGGTGACCACTCACTAAGGACCAG
>JARQOC010000008.1:95273116-95341867 GCA_033576535.1 Allobates femoralis
CGCTTGCTGAGAGGCGCTGGGAGCTGGCTGATCATGCGTCCCGGTGTCACACGCAGCGATGCTGCATGTCCACCGGGCGACCATCGCCAGGTTTTCGTTCCAGTCCGAAAACCTGGCGACCATCAACCAGCGATTTATCGATTTATTAGTAGCAGTGTCTGGTAGTCAGCAGTGTAGCCCACCTGTGAAGCAAGCTACACCGCTTGTCTATCTAATAACAATTTTTTACTGTATCTAGCCCAGGCAATCCTATTGGGTTATTAGCAGTGTCTGGTAGTCAGCGGTGTAGCCCACCTTTGAAGCAAGCTACACCGCCTGTGTATCTAATAACAATTTTTTACTACATCTAGCCCAGGCAATCCTTTTGGGCTAGTAGATGTGTATGGTAGTCAGCGGTGTAGCCCACCTTTGAAGCAAGCTACTCCACCTGTGTATCTAATAACAATTTTTTACTGCACCTAGCCCAGGCAATCCTTTTGGGCTAGTAGCAGTGTCTGGTAGCCTGCCGTGTAGCCCACCTGTGAAGCAAGCTACACCGCCTGTGTATCTAATAATTGTTTACTGTATTTAGCCAAGGCAATCCCTTAGGCCTAGTAGCAGTGTCTGGTAGTCAGACTCTGGTTTATGTCACCTGTCGCATTTAGGCTGGGGTTACACATAGAAGTCCGTTTTTGGAAGTGATTTTCATCACCAATCCGTTTTTTATAGGGTGCTTTTTGAGCCTCCTGCACCCCTGAACATTTTTGGACTTACCGTATATACTCGTGTATAAGCCGACCCGTGTATAAGCCGACCCCCCTACTTTTGCCCCAAAAATCTGGAAAAACCTATTGACTCGTGTATAAGCCGAGGGTGGACCCCAGCACAGGTATACAGCCCCCAGCAGTGTGGTATACAGGCCCCCCCCAGTGGTATACAGGCCTCCCCAGTGGTAGTATATAGCAGCCCCAGTGGTAGTATACAGCAGCCCCAGTGGTAGTATACAGCAGCCCCAGTGGTAGTATACAGCAGCCCCAGTGGTAGTATACAGCAGCCCCAGTGGTGGTATACAGCAGCCCCAGTGGTAGTATACAGCAGCCCCAGGGGTATACAGCAGGCCCCCAGGGGTACATATAGCAGCCCCCAGGAGGTACCCAGCAGCCCCCTGGGGGTACACAGCAGCCCCCAGGGGGTACACAGCAGCCCCCTGGGGGTACACAGCAGCCCCCTGGGGGTCCCCAGCAGCCCCCAGGGGGTACACAGCAGCCCCCTGGGGGTCCCCAGCAGCCCCCAGGGGGTACACAGCAGCCCCCAGGGGGTACCCAGCAGCCCCCTGGGGGTACACAGCAGCCCCCTGGGGGTCCCCAGCAGCCCCCAGGGGGTACACAGCAGCCCCCAGGGGGTCCCCAGCAGCCCCCAAATGCTGGCACTCGCCCCCCCTTGCAAGGGCCCCCCCCGCTTCTCTTACCATTCCGGACTTCTGATCCGCGCCGCTCCTCGCCGCTCCTCGCTGCTCCGTCCGTCCGTCTTCTACATCCGGGATCCCCGGCCGTCGCGCGATGACGTCATATGCCTGCGCCGGCCGGAGATCCCGGATGTAGAAGACGGACGGACGGAGCAGCGAGGAGCACCGAGGAGCGGCGTGGATCAGAAGTCCGGAATGGTAATATAACCATCCGGGGGGGGGCCCTTACAAGGGGGGGCGAGTGCCAGCATTTGGGGGCTATATGCAGTGCTTCCCCCTGCCGCTGATTGACAGGGGAAGCAGTGCATATTTAATGAGCGGCCCCACGTGACGGGGCCGCTCATACAGCAGCCCCCCCCGCCTCCTGCAGCCTCCACAGCCCCGGACACAGCCCCCACCCATATTGACTCGTGTATAAGCCAAGGGGGAGACTTTTCAGCCCAAATTTTGGGCTGAAAAACTCGGCTTATACACGAGTATATACGGTAGTCATTTTTTCATTAAAAACGCATGTGCGTTAACGCATGCGTTAACGCAAGTGCCTATATGTGCCATGCGTTAACGCATGCGTTTCCCATAGGGCCCCATGTTAAAAAAATGCATGCGTTTTTTAACTGATGCCAAAATTGTTGCTAGCAACGTTTTTGGCTCAAAAACGGACAGAGCAATGTTTTGAGTTCCAGAAAAAAACGGACAGGGTGTTTATTACATCCAATCCATTTTTCTGTCAGTTTTTGGACTTAGAAAAAAAAAATGCTTAAAATGAAGCCAAAAACGGACCAAGGGCTTATGTGTGACCCTAGCCTTACTATAACATCTAAAACTGTTGTTTTTTTTGTTTCATTTGCTTATTTATATTCAGTATGTATGTGTCTTCAGAATCTGTGTCATTATCAGCCTGAGGAAGGGACCACAGTGTCCCGAAAGCTTGCTATTCTTACCATCTTTTCAGTTAGCCATTAAAAGGTATCAACCACTGAAGACTCTCAGATTCCAGTATATTTTTCTATCTACTGGCTAACATGATACACACATTTTTTACTATCTAATAACAATTTTTTACTGCATCTAGCCCAGGCAATCCTTTTGAGTAGTAGGCGTGTATGGTAGTCAGCGGTGTAGCCCACCTTTGAAGCAAGCTACACCGCCTGTGTATCTAATAACAATTATTTACTGCATCTAACCAAGGTAATCCTTTTGTGCTAGTAGCAGTGTCTGGTAGTCAGTAGAGTAGCCCACCTGTGAAACAAGCTACACCACCTGTGTATCTAATAACAATTGTTTACTGCATTAGCCAAGGCAATCCTTTGGGCCTAGTAGCAGTGACTGGTAAGGCCCGGTCAGACGTAACGACCGCAGTAGCGATCCCGATAACGACATGGCTCCCGGGATCGCTGATGAGTCATTATCGGTATCGCTACTTGGTATTCAAACACGCCGATCTATACAACGATATGTCCACCCTAGCGATTTCTTCAACGATATTGTTCAGTCGTTGTATTTCCTTCTCACATGCGTGCACGCCTACGTATCTCTTTATGTGTTGCCAACGATATCGTCGGTAAGGTGTCAAACACAGCGATACAGCGTTCCCAGCGGGAGCGCAACGACCAAAAAATGAACCAGGAGGCTGTGTAACGATTGCCGATCTCGCAGCAGGGGACCAGATCGTTACACCCTGTCGCACGTAGCGATGTCGTTGCTGAGATCGCTATTGCGTCACAAAAGTAACGATCTCGTTAGCGATCTCGGTATGTGAGACATACCCTGTAGTCAGCGAAGTAACCCAGCTGTGAGGCAAGCTACACCGTCTGTGTATCTAATAACAATTTTTAATTGCATCTAGCCCAGGCAATCCTTTTGTTCTAGTAGCAGTGTCTGGTAGTCAGCAGTGTAGCCCACCTGTGAAGCAAGCTACACCGCCTGTGTATCTAATACCAATAATTTACTGCATCTAACCCAGGCAATCCTTCTGGGCTATTTACAGTGTCTGATAGTCAGCGGAGTGGCCATCTGTGAAGCAAGCTACACCGCCTGTGTATCCAATAACAATTACTTACTGCAACTGTATCACAGTTTGCCCACTCAGCTCTGCTCGGTTTTCATCCATCCTTTTTGGTGCCAACAACTACAGAGTTGCCAATTAGTTAACCTCCAAAGTAAGTGGCAAAAGGTCTGCTGCGGGTGGAAAAGGGAATAGGCGTGTTGGAAACGAAAAAAAAAGTTTGTGTCCGTGGGGTAGGTGGTAAAGCAACAGTAACATCTGCAGAAGAAAGACCATCTTCCAGCCAAACTAAGATGTTCTTTTCGTGGACAATCTGATATGATTCCTTTCCTACGGACACAACCATCACTACAAATTGTAGATGAGGAACAAAAAGCGCAGGGGCTTGAATGGATATTAAGTGCTCCCTCAAGTGGGCTCTCCTCCACCTCAACTTCAACATCACAAGTACTCCAGTCCTCAGAGATGTCACCCCAATCGCACTTGCTTCCTCACAGCTCCCAAGTCTCCAGACACCCATCTGAGTATGGGGTAACACAGATGGTTGAGTCTGCAGAGCTGTTTACTCATACTGAAGCCTGGGAATCAGAGGTCTGCTCCAAAGCTTCTGTGAGTCCAGACGAGGAAATGATCTGCACTGATGCCCAGAAGCTTTGTGAGTCGGATCCAGGCCCAGATGAAGAAGGTTCTGAGCATAATGTAGACCCTCATTCCCAAACTGTTACTCCTGTTGGTGGAGACAATAAGGAAGATGCTGATGAGACTGAGATACCTGATTGGAATGACAACTTGACTTTTCGGTCAGGGCAGGAAGAGGTTGGCTCTGAGTACGACGGGTGTGAGAACACACAGGGTGATGATGACGAGGTTGGAGATCTCACTTATTGTCAAACTACAGTCAGCCAGTCGATGAGGTCAGCAGAGGAGGTGGAGGAGGATGCTAGTGACGACGAGGTTAGTTTGCGCTTTCCTGGACAGAGACAGAGTACTTTAAGCACGTCAACAACTGCATCCTCAACCACAACTCTGCCTCTGAGCAGAAGTCATGGTGGCTCTGCAGGTCGCATGGGCTCTTCTAAGCCTTGCCTAGCCTGGGCCTTTTTTGAGATCGCAAAGAATGACCCAACTCATTTTATCTGTAACATTTTTCACCAAAATCTAAGTAGAGGCCAAAAAATCAATAGCTTGAGTACTTCATACATGAATCGTCACATGGATATGAAGCATAAGTCGCAGTGGGAAGCTCACTGTGCTACATTGCGGCCCAGCGGGCCGGGCCAATCACTGTATGCCCCATCAAGTGCATCCGCGGCCTCTTCATCCTCTGTGACTGTGGGGACAGCAGTCACACATGCTTTTGGACGCAGATCTTCCACCTCTTTACCCGCAACAGCCAGTGTGATTGGCGGGTCGTCAGTTATTTTGGAAGTGGAAACACCTGCTGGTGTTGAGCGCTCTCCGACATTGAGAGCACCACTTTTGCATGAAGGCAACATAATATCTCCGCCTGCACCTTTCTCACAGACCAGCAGTTTGCTGGGGACACCCTGCTCTACCCCGTGTCAGCACAGCAGCCAGCCCTCTGTCCCTCAGATGTGGACAAGTGAAAGACCATTTCCTCCTAGCCATGACAAAGCTAAGAGGTTGAATATCACCATCTGCAAGCTGTTGGCTACAGAAATGCTGCCTTTCCGCCAGGTGGACACAGATGATTTTCGAGACCTTATGTCCGTTGCAGTGCCCCAGTACCAGATGCCCAGTCGCCACTACTTCTCAAAGAAAGCTGTGCCTGCGCTACACCAGCATGTCGCACACAACATCACCGCTTCCTTGAGAAACTCTGTGTGTGACAGGGTGCATGTCACCACAGACACTTGGACAAGTAAGCATGGACAGGGGCGTTACATGTCAGTGACGGGCACTGGGTAACTATGATGTCTGCAAGACAAGGGGCGGCTGTCCAAGTCTTGCCGTCCTCATGAATTGTGCGTCAATCCTCTGTATGTAGAAGTTCCTCCACTGCTTCTGCCTCCTCAACCACCTCTCGGTCCTCCACCTGCACCTAAAGCCTGTCTGGTAATGCCACCCGCGTTGTAACTGCGTAGAAGGAATCCTGCACACCTCCTTACTATGCTTGCAGCAGGGCTCAATGGAATGAGGCGGTGTTTACGTTGAAATGTCTGGGAAATATGGGTCACACAGCTGACGAGTTGTGGTCAGCTCTGGAGGCCGAATTTCATCAATGGTTGTCTCCACTGTAACTGCAGCCAGGGAAAGCCATGTGCAACAATGCAGCAAGCCTGGGTGCGGCCCTTCGCCGGGGCAGTATCACACATGTGCCTTGTATGGCTATCCCGGACTAGATGGGCTTCTGCAGAGGGCACGGTTGCTGTGTGCTCACTTACGCCATTCGCATCCCACAGCTCAACAACTTGCATCTCTACAGAAGTCATTCGGCCTGCCAGTTCACCGGCTGAAATGCGATGTGCCGACATGATAGAATTCAACTCTGCACATGTTGCAGCGACTGTGGCAGCAGTGACGAGCCCTGGTGCAATACGTTATGGCATATAGCCTGGGCCAATGAGATCCAGACGTGGGGCAAATCATGCTGCAGGAGTAGTCTCAGATGAAAGACCTATGCACCCTTCTGCACAGTTTTGAAAGACGAAGATGTTTAGTGTGATGATGCCATTATCAGCATGACTCCATGCTGGAGCACACTTTAAACAGTATTCGGAGTCAAGTAATGGGACAAGAGGAGGGGGAGGAAGTACAGGAGGAGTCGTATGCGGAAGGGATAACAAGATCTTCAAGGTCCAGACGGTCAGTAGCACCAAGACGGCAGGCATTGGAGGGTGGGGGAGAGGGATTAACGAGGGCGCATGGTAGCAGCCAAACTGTTGAGGAAGGTGCAGGAGCTGAGGAACAAATGGTGGACGAACAAGCGATGGGCATGGAAGACTCATCAGATGAGGGAGACCTTGATCACATTTCTGTTGTTCGAGGTTGGGGGGAGAGGGCAGGTGAAGGAAGCATGATTCTTACTTGGTCCTCCTGGATGCGCAATACACATGACTGCCTTCTTGCTGCACTACCTCAACATGACCCTCAGATTGTCAGATTTCGAACTAATGCCGACTACTGGGTTGCCACACTATTAGATCCTCTGCACAAGAGTAAATTTGGCAAAATAATTCCTGACATAGAAAGGGATTCACGCATGCAGGAGTATCAGCAGAGGCTGTTACAGAATCTTAGATCTGCTTTTCCACAAAACACCAGTGGTGCACGTAATGAATCTCATAGTTCTAATTTGCCAACCGTGGGACTGTCGTGTCATCAGTCAAACCATAACAGTAACACCGTATTTTGAGGTAACAGCAATTTTGTGGAATCGTTTCACCAATTTTTTAGACCATCCTTTGCAAGGCCAGAGGAGACAAGAAGTCAGACACATAGACAACGCCTGGAGAGGATGGTACAGGATTATCTCCAAGTGAACATCGATGCCATGACTGTGGAACTGGACCCTTGCTCATTTTGGGCTTCCAATCTGGAAAAATGGCCTGAGCTCGCCACTCACACCTTGGAGATCTTGTTGTGCCTCGCAGCCAGCTTTCTCTCTGAACGTGTCTTCAGCGCTGCTGGTGGTGTGTTGACAGATAAGCGCACATGGCTGTCCATTGAGAATGTAGACAGACTAACGTTCATCAAGATGAACAAGTCATGGATCTGCAAAGACTTTTCTACCCCTGTGTCATCCTGGGGAGGCTATAAGCTTGTGGATTTGTGCATGTGCTGTATGACAGTCACCAACCATGTTAAGCTTACAACTCTGGAGAAATTGTTGCCACTTAAGTGGTGTCTGTGCCCAAATTTTGGGAAAAAATGGAAACTCTTGTTGGAGTCCCCTTGCTGTGTTTTACATGATTTTAGAATGGCATGACATACCTATATCTGTGTCTCCTCCTCTTTTTACTCCTCCACCCCTTTTCTTTTCGCATGACTATATGTACTTGTCACTTTTCCATGTGTTTGTTGTGTCTTCTGAGTAGTTTGTCAGCTTTTGGACACCTTTGAAGGTGTTTTCTATGTGTTATCTATGTATTTGTGTTTGCCTGCCATTGTTTTCAATGGTGTTCGACGAACATTGTACAAACATTCGACGAACCCACCCCAATTTGACAAATCGAATTCAAACACTAGGGTGGTGGCTCATCTCTAGTGTTTAGTGATAATAGACTACTCTCTCCCATGTCCAAATACATTATAAAAGACAGCGCATCACCAGTTGGTCCTTTTTCAAAGCTTCATTCCATCCCCCTCATGTACAGCGCGACATTTCGATCTTGGAGATCTTTTTCAAGCATACAGCTGTTACGCAGAAAAACCTTTTTATAGTATAGCCCCCACCCCTTCATTATACACACCAACCAAAGTAAATAACAATATAAACAATGCAAAAGAGCAGAATATCCTATAAAAAAACAAAACAAAAACAACCCACATAGCTCCCCTCAGATCCTTGTGCTATTACCAATTATATATGTTCATAAGTCACTAATCAAAGTAGTCCAATATCATTAATAAATCATTTGACGTTAACAAGTCCGGAAAGGTAAACAAAACCTCTTATTCAATCGGAATTAGGCTTCTCCGGTCACCAAGGAGTCCATCTACGTCATGTAGTCACATGTTCAAGTCCAGCCAATTGGGTTCTGCCATGTAGTAAGTGATCATTGGCCTCTTAGTGGTTTCTTATGTGCATACTCCAGCGTCTGCACGTCATTGGCTCAAACGGCAGTCACTCAACCACCTTCTGATCTATGAGTGGTTGCGCTATGTCACTTATGCAAATGGCGTATGACGCCCACGGGCACCGCTACATCCATCACACGGCTACGTAAACAGCGTACACAAATTGACTATCTGTAAAATAATAACAGTAAGTAATAGGAGAATTGTGCTGGCATTTATATGAACTAAAGTACAGCTACAGAAAATTGTTCATAAGGCTATAGGGCTTATTACTAGACTATATTAGTGCTAGATAGTCTTTTCCCACATAATCACTTAATAAGTTAGCAACAGAAGAGGGTATCAATAGAGACATGCACAATATTATAACCACAAACCTTATTACAAATAGAAATACAGTCACTGACAACATTCTATCAAAATAGCTACAAATTACAGTCCATAAGGGAAAGGGGCTTCCACCTTTATTCTATCAGTTTTATATATTAACTACCCTTCCTATTACCAAACAGCAATACCAAAAGAATCACAACCTTTAATTTAGCAAATTTTAATCCTATACCAAAAGGTGTTAGTACCTAGTGGTGCCCCTAATTTAAAAAAAAAAAAAAATCTCTTATGGACTGTGTAAACACATCGCCTCATGTAACCGGGCGCCGGTGACCTGTCAGGCGATGGGAGCCATAGATCATAGGCTCCCATTGTCTGGCATCGCCGCTGGGGTTTCCAGACACCACGGCGGTGATGCCACCTAACAGATCGGTGGCGCGGGGCTGGAGGAGTCGCCCCATCTAAACGGGAGACGGCGACGCTGGCGGGGACGGCAAGAGCGTGCGCGCCCCCGCCATTCGTGGCCGACATCCCCAGCCCCGTCGCCCCATGTGACGGGGCCCTCAGGATTCAAAGAATCGTAATAAAGAGGATTTATGTAAACTAGAAGCTTGGGCTAATAAATGTCAAATGAGCTTTAATGGGGATAAATGTAAGGTCATGCACTTGGGCAGAGGATACAAAAGATATAATTATGTGCTTAATTGTAAAACATTAGGTAAAACAATCACTGAAAAAGACCTGGGTGTATCGGTCTATGACAAACTCACATTTAGTGGCCAGTGTCAAGCGGCTGCTGCAAAGGCTAACAAAATAATGGGATGCATTAAAAGAGGCATAGATGCTCATGAGGAGAACATAATTTTACCTCTATACAAGTCACTAGTTCAACCACTACTGTGTACAATTCTGGTCTCCGGTGTATAAGAAAGATATATCTGAACTAGAGCGGGTCCAGAGAAGAGCGACAAAAGTCATTAGAGGACTGAGGGGTCTGCAATACCAAGACAGGTTATTAAACTTAGGCTTATTTAGCTTGGAAAAATTAAGGCTTGGGGGTGATCTTATAATAATGAATAAATGTATGAGGGGACAGTACAGAGACCTTTTTAATGATCTTTTTGCTCTTAGGCCTGAGACTGGGACAAGGGGGCATCCTCTACGTCTGGAGGAAAGAAGGTTTAATCATAATCACAGTCGCGGATTCTTTACTGTAAGAGCAGTGAGACTATGGAACTCTCTGCCACATGCTGTTGTAATGAGTGACTCACTACTAACAATTAAGAAAGGGCCTAGATGCCTTTCTTGAAAACTATAATATTACCAGTTATATATACTAGATTCTTTGATAGGGCGTTGATCCAGGGAACTAGTCTGATTGTCGTATCTGTAGTAAGGAAGGATTTTTCTTTTTTTTTTTGCCTTCCTCTGGATCAACATGTTAGGCTATGGGTTGAACTAGATGGACTTAAAGTCTTCCTTCAACCTTAAAAACTAACTTTGGAAATGTGCCAACCATTTTGTCCAGCCTATTTTTGGATTTATGTGTGAAATTATGTCCAATTTGCCTATTTTCTTTATTTCTCTTGTGTTTTTTCAATGCACATGAAGAAAATATATGTGTATGACAAAATATGTGTAATTGCCATAATTTTCTGGGAGAAATACTTTATATTTTGTAACAATTTCAAGGTTGTCAGTACTTTAGGCCATGACTGTACCTTGGTCCTGGTATTTAAAGAATCCATTATGATTAAATAGGACATTGCAAAGTATAATAAGACAAAAGCAGAAGATAATTTAAAACCTTGAAGGCTGTATATTTAGAGCATATGCAAATTGTCACTTCAGTGAGGAAGCAGACAAACTCTAGTGCCACCTAATAAAAGTAGCAATCCTAAAAGTCATAATCAAAAGTTCTTTGGACGAAGTGCCTTAAACAGGATCATAGGAACCGAGACACAGGAATGTCCAGATCAGCAAAAGCCTTTATTTTCCGACTCGTTTCGGAGCCTCCTACCGAGCTCCTTCCTCAGGGAATACCCTGAGGAAGGAGCTCGGTAGGAGGCTCCGAAACGCGTCGGAAAATAAAGGCTTTTGCTCATCCAGACATTCCTGTGTCTCGGTTCCTTTGATCCTGTAGCAGCAGCGCGGACATTAAGGCACTTCGTCCAAAGAACTTTTGCATCACAACCACGGTTTCCTGTGGGAGTGCGGTCCCTGCAGCAGCTGCCATAACGCTTTTCTACCAGTTGTGGGTTACCACAACTGACAAAGGTGAGCAATTCCACATCGCTAAGCGAAAGTGTTTAATTGAGATAAGACCCTATATGCGCATTCTTTGTTCGCAGTAAAAGTCATAATCGACTCTTAAATAAGCCTTTTAATATGACTTAGGATTTGTGCCAGATCTGATCCCCAAACTGCAGATGCTGCGTTTTGCCCATTTAGAACAGGCATTCCAGGTGTATACAGAGCTGAATAAGAAATGTAAAAATAAGAAATCAAGCTAGTATCTTGATTTTTTTAACTATCTACACAAACTCAAATTGCTAACGACATTAAAGTAGATCCAACTTCTACTATATAATCGTCTAATTCTGTCTGTAACGGAACTTCTGCGACACTAATTGGTCGTGCCAGCCGCCCGCGATCACTCAGCGACATGCACAGTCCAGCTGCGAATTGGCCCGCGATTTGAACCCTGCACGCCACCGCTATCGTCGTTAGATCAGCGGCACTAGCCACTGATCTATTGACGGTAGCCGTGGGTCATCTCCTGCTGCACGGAGGTCAGCGGTGATGCAGCCGGGAGATAACCGGCGCCAGCCGGTCATCTCCCAGCTGCTCGCAGCATAAGTACCCCGACCGCCATATTGGAACACCCAAGTTATGGGTATTCCGATATGGCGGCCAGGATTCAAATCCCCCACCAAGCTGCGCAGAACAACGACCCATGACCTCAATACTGCGCCCTAGAGTGACAGGGTCCCAACGACCACCATATAGGTACCTTACTGATCACTCATTGCATTATTCTTAAATCTTCATAATTAAACTACATAACTATTCTAGAATACCCGATGCGTTAGAATCGGGCCACCATCTAGTATTTTTATAAATGTATTAATTCATTAAAAAAAAATCTGATGGTATCGGCACTCTAAAAAAATCATCATTTGATTTTCTGAAACAATATCAAAGTTGTTAACATTTTCTGCCATGGCTGTATTGCTGGTGCATACTAAACATTAGGGCAATGGGTTTTTTATCCAATCAGTGGTGCTTTATCTGCTATATATTTTATTTTTAGTTGGTACTTAGACCTTTGATCCACATGTGTTATGTACTTTCCCTTTCCTTGTTTATCTGGAATCTTGAATGTAAGTCCCTAATTTTTGTGACTGAATTATGGTCTTAAGAAAACATTGGTGCAGTGCCAAAACACATAGCCCTATTTTTTATGAACCTCAACTTAATGCTTTGTAAGGATACCCTGGATTCTTCCTATATTTCAGCAGTGCTTTGTTACTTTGTTTTTTATTTAATAATTATCGTATAAACTAATGTCCTATAACTGATTAAATCATTATCATTTTCTCAAAGATTAGAGGTGCAAAAACCCATTTTTCATCATATCAATGAATCAATTATCTTGACATCTGTAGGTAAATCTATAGCAATTTTAAATCATACTTGCACTAATATTTGTTATCTATTACCTCTATGCTATATATTCAACTCAATAGGTGCCATGAAATGCTTAATTCTATCCATTACGTACAAAGAACAGGAATTGTTTAAAGACAATGTTTATTTCTTATACACATTGGCCTGTTTCATTGGTGAGGAGGCATGGTGGAGTCAGACAGATGCTTCTGTGTTGGGCCCCTCGGGACGGGGGTACTCGGTACTGGACCGGACGGTGCCGGGGAAGTCACGGGTGGCTTGGTCCGGACCGTGTCCCGGGCTCGGCAAATAAAGGAGATTATTTACAGGGGAAATGTCACTCGTGACGCCACCCACTTTGTGCGGCCAGTGATGGGGGCCGCCGCTGCTGCAGAACCTCCAGGGTGATGGAGTGGCAGCGGAGATGTTATAGTTCCAGTGGGAAGAACTGTATCCCCCAGGGCAGTAAGGGTTAAGTCTATGGTGAGGTTGTAGCACACTTACTTGCAGACGCTGCAGGGATCTCTCCTGGCTGGTGCTGACAGGCTGGATCCTGTATGGAGAGAATAGCTTGCACACAGAGACTCCAGGGAAGCAGTTCCAGGGTTTTCCAAGCTTTACTCCAAGTTCTTTCAGTTACTTTACAAGTCATTTGCAGTTCTTACAAGTTACAGTACACGGGCACATTCTCCCTCTCCGGGTTCCCTTTGCTCTGCAGCCAGGCCTCTCTCTGTGACCCCTCACTCAGTCTGTAGTGTCCTTTCCGGGCTGTTTACGGTCTCCGTTTGCACGGGTGGTGTGTGGTACGCTGGACAGTATGGCGGTGACTCGGGCTTCTGTGAGTCCTAGTGTGGCACTTAGCTGCCTGTCCTTTAGGGTAGGGATCTCAATCTGAAACGCAGACCCCTCGTCGTGTTGTCTGGGGATGCCGGGTGAACTACGGTCCCCTCTAGAGCCGACACTCTACTTCAGCCCAGCCTCCAGCAGTCCTCCAGCACGAGGCTCTGCCAGGCTCCTTCTCTCTGTTCCTCTCTGTATATAGGAGGGCTACTCCGCCTGCAGTCAGTGGCTTTAGCTGCTGTCTATGGCACGGGTTCCACCGTCCCTCTCTGTCCTGTCACACTCCTGGTGGCATCAGCGTCGTACGGGCTTTCTCTCCCCTCTGGCTCACACTGGCTCAGTACGGATTCTGTGCTCCTCGGCCTTGCACTCACAGAACGTGTGATTGTCTCTCAGTCTTTGCAGCTCAGCTTCTGGTCTACTTCTGGGTCTTTGCTTCTCGGCACCTTGAGCCTACTCACTTCCTTCACTCCTCCCCCTTCCTATAAACTGTCAAGTCACCTGACTTCTGGTGTGCCCAACCCACTCCTCTGATCCACCACCCCTCAATCTCATAGAGTATCTAATCTCAGGGCTGGATGTTACCTTCTCTTACACGTGGGTTGTGTGGACTGTGAGGGTGTTGTTGTGCAACAAGTGTCCTACCTGCCTGGCCTCAGTTCTCTTTGTGGCCTCCTGGACGCAGGGGCGCCACTCTCTCCCGGAGTTAACTAGCGCGTCCTCGCGCTGCCCGTCTTGGATCACCCTGAAAACATTTTTATTTTTATAACAGTAAACATTAACAGTAAGGATTCTTGATTTCTTCCCATCCGGGAGGCACGATTCTTCAAACGTTACATTAACTATAAAACAAGTGCACGGGTATATATTCGTCATTACTAGGGATGAGCGAGTCCTAAATTACTCGGAATCGCTAGACCCGCACGAGTCCGAGTCCAGGACTCGCTACTCGTTGCGAGTCTAGCGAGTCCAATGTTAATGAATAGGGAACCGAGTAATAGCGAATAATGCGATTTACAAATCGCTGATGTGTCTCTGAAAGTGTGCGAGTCCAAACTCGCAGGTTTTTCTCTTATTTGGAGCCGATGATGCGAGGGGGAAGCGATTCTCCTGCACACACCATGCTTTAAGCAAAGAGGAAACAAGTTGCGCTGACAGATGCACACACAGAGCAATCCATTCCACAGAGCAATCATGGCCGGCCGTGTCACTGTGAACACGCTGCATTTGATTCCTCTGGTGGAGGCTCGGCCACTGCTATGGCTCCCAACAGACCCTGCCTATGGGGATAACATCATGAGGACTACTGCCTGGAGAGAGATCGCCCAAGTGATGTTCCCTGCGTTCCATCTGAGTGGCCATGATGAACAGAGCAATATGAGTAAGTTAAATGAGTTCACCCGTTATATATTGGATTTACTGTATATATACTCGTGTATAAGCCGAACCGTGTATAAGCCGACCCCCCTATTTTTGCCCCCAAAAACTGTGAAAACATATTGACCGCCATCCTGGTATACAGCGGCTATCACTGGTAGACAGCCCCCCAGCAGAGTATACAGCTCCCCCTGCAGAGTATACAGACCCCCAGATGGGTATACATGCCCCCATATTATGGTATACAGGCAGGGGCGGACTGGCCCAGGTGCCTGGGGGGCAATTGCCCCCCAGGCCGGCGTATTTTCCCCTATTTTGGGCCGCCTGGACCATAAAAATGGCTGCCGCCCGCACGGGTCATGCGGCTGCAGGAGCATGAAGCAGCCGCATGACCCGGAAGCAGCAGCCGGAACCGGAAGCTCCTGGCCGCGCGATGACGTCATCAGCGCGCGGCCGGGAGTGAACGTCTGTGAGTGGCGTGCGGCTGCGACTGGGAGCGAGCGGCTGTGAGGAGCGCGAGGCTGCGGCTGGGAGCGAGCCCTAGGAGACTGCGGGAGCTGCGGTGACTGTGAGGCGGCCGCCAGTCATCACCCCCCCCCACCCCCCGTCCTCACCTGTGTCGGGCCGGTGAGGGTGGGCTGCCACCCAAACTGTAGGGTGCCAGTCAGTCCCTGTATACAGGGCCCTCAGTGGGTGTACAGCCCCCCCAGCAGTGGGTATACAGGGCCCCAGTGGGTATACAGGGCCCCCAGCAGTGGGTATACAGGGCCCTCGTGGGTATACAGGCCCCCCATTGCAGGGTATACAGGACCCTCAATGTGTTATCATGTGCCGTTGCATAGTTGCCTATATTTGGATGGGGTCACAACAGTACACTTAGTTTAAGGGCTGGTGCTCCTGGATCTTACGGCCAGAGGGTTGGGTGTATATTAATACCACTAATGAGCAGAGTCTGGTGCCCGCACTATTACATTCTCTATGCGTTGACATGTGTCCTGCCTCATTTGTGATAGTGTCCAAGTGAGCTCAATGTCCGTAATGCTGTTGATGTTCCACACTGTCGTGTCACTGTGCCTTGTATACACATTACACACACAACATGAATAAAATGTTATTGTTGATTTGTACACATACTTTTGGTGTTTCAAATATTACACATGTCTAAACCCGGTTTGAAATCATTTCACAGTTGACCATCTTCAAAAACGTTGGAGGAGCTGCCGCGATCAACATCGGAAACAACACCGCCAGATCTCAGAGAGGGAACCGGGAGCAGCTCCAGGACTGATCTATAAGCACTATGACCGGCTGTCCTTCCTTGAACCGGTGGTCCATATGCCAAGGTATGTGTCTGCAGCACTGTTGTGTACTATTATTATTATTTATTTATATAGCGCCATTAGGTTCCATGTCACTTTACATGAGGATAATGGTTAACTACAAAAAACAGTAAATGAAGACAATCAGGTTGTACAGGTACAAGAGGAGAGGACCCTGTCCACGAGGGCACACAGTGTACGTATGAAGCTCTATAATGAGTGTGCTGGTTTACATACCCACACTGGGGTTTGTTTCTGCCATGGTGCAACAGATTTCTATTACCTTTGGCAATGATCCAGGACATACACATTTATAGTCACATTGTGACGTTGGGACAAATAAGCAATGTTCTGCAAGGTGGGCAGACACAATGTTCCGTGACCTCACAATTAGCTATTATTGTTGGCATGTTTGTGGAACAAAGCCATGTTCTTCCCTGCAATGGCCTCTAAGGTGTGTGGCCTTGTCTGGTTTGCCTGTCGTAAGCATCATTTGTATGTGTTCTGTAGGGATCAGTCTCTATAGCAGCAGCAAGTAAGGCAGTGACACTCAGGCTCAGTCCAAAAACAAGTGTGGTTTATTTCACACAATGGCAAAACAAACAAAAAAACAGTCCTTACATCAGGATAATAGCGTCGGCCCTAAACCTGCTCCTCCTGGAGCTCGCCGAGGGGTCCTACCCCACCTTGGGGTCCGGTACACGCTCCCTGTGCTCTCACAGGCTACTTTTCCCCAGACTGAACTCCTCTCCAGTCTGATCTGAACTCACAACACCTTGACAGCCGTCTCTTCCGGCTTAACCTTTTTCACTTGTCTTTCCCTCCCAGCTACTTCAAAAGCCTGGGGCGGGAGATGAGGAATGGAGGCCCGCCCAAAAACCTTCCCCCATTCCTCATAGATGAGGTCCCATAACAGGCTTTACCAACAGCCACCGTTCTCAGTAACGGTGGCCACACCTGCCTCACCTATGCTCATGTAAGCATCTCCTGTCCCATACATGCAGTAGCTCACCATCCTTGGGGAAACATAGCGTCCCTCTACCACCATTCCCCTTGCTACCTCACACACCCCCCCCCTCAGTTCAACCCTGGGGGGGTGAACTCCTGCCACCAAACAGTGAGTCCGGGACAAGGCATCGGCATTGCCCTGCAGCCTCCCGACTCTGTGTTCCACCGTGAAGTTAAAGTTCTGGAGCGACAAGAACCACCTGGTGACTCGCGCATTCCTCTCTCTGGACTGGCTCATCCACGTGAGTGGGGAGTGGTCAGTCACCAACCGAAACCGTCGCCCCAGCAGGTAATACCTCAACGCTTCCAAGGCCCATTTGATGGCTAGGCACTCTCTCTCGACCACACTGTAATTTTTCTCTGCAGGCGTGAGCTTGCGGCTCAGGTAGTTAACGGGGTGTTCTTCCCCATTCACCTCCTGAGAAAGGACTGCACCTAGCCTTACTTCTGATGCATCTGTCTGAACGATGAAGGTTTGGGTGAAGTCAGGTGTGACAAGGATGGGAGACCCGCATAACACCGTCTTCAAGACCAGAAAGGCATGCTCGGCCTGGGGGTTCCACTTTACCATGACGGGCCGTCTTCCTTTCAGAAGGTCTGTCAATGGGGCTGAGAGGGTGGCAAAATTGGGGATTAACCTCCTGTAGTATCCCACAATTCCCAGAAAGGCTCTCACCTGCTTTACTGTCCTTGGTTGGGGCCAACTCTGGATGGCTTCGACCTTGTTGACCTGCGGCTTAATCATACCCCGCCCTATCACATACCCCAAATAGCGTGCCTCCTCCATTCCCAGAGCACACTTTTTGGGGTTGGCAGTCAGCCCCGCTGCCCGGAGAGAGTCCACCACAGCCTGTACCTTGGCCAAGTGGCTCTCCCAGTCGCTGCTGAAAATGATGACGTCATCCAGATAGGCCAAGGCGTACCTTTGATGAGGCTTCAACACGATGTCCATTAATCTTTGGAACGTGGCTGGAGCCCCATGTAAGCCGAATGGCAACACCAGGTAGTGAAACAGACCCTCCGGGGTGATGAACGCGGTCTTCTCTTTGGCGCTATCCGTAAGGGGTACTTGCCAGTATCCCTTAGTTAGATCGAGTGTGGAGAAGTACCGGGCTTTCCCGAGTCTTTCAATGAGCTCGTCTACTCATGGCATTGGATAAGCGTCAAATTTAGAGACCTCATTCAGCTTCCGGAAGTCGTTGCAAAACCGTATCGTCCCATCGGGTTTGGGAATAAGCACAATGGGACTAGCCCATTCACTTTTCGACTCCTCAATAACCCCTAACTCCAGCATTTGACGAACCTCCTTTGAAATGGCCTATCGCCGTGCCTCAGGTACTCGATATGGCCTCATCCGAACTTTTACCTGGGGCTCGGTGACAATGTCATGTGTAATCAACGAGGTACGCCCTGGCAGCTTTGAAAATACATCCGTATTCCTGGCCACAAACTCTCGAGACTCTTGCTGCTGGTTTTTCGTGAGGGTTTCGGCTAGCGTCACTTCTGCCACTGCCCCCTCAGGCACCCCCTTGGCCTGTAAAGTCAGTGCAGGAGGACGGTCAGCTGGAGACCCCTCTGTACCCAGACCCTCTCTGTCTTTCCAGGCTTTTAGCAGATTGACATGGTATATCTGCTCGGTCTTTCTCCGACCCGGCTGATATACCTTGTAGTTGACCTCCCCAACTCTTTCTAGGACTTCGTAGGGCCCTTGCCACTTCGCCAAGAATTTACTCTCCACAGTAGGCACTAGTACCAGGACTCTGTCTCCCGGTTAAAAGTTCTGACCTTAGCGGATCTATTATATACCCGGCTTTGAGCTCTTTGGGCTTCCTCTAAGTGTTCTTTCACTATCGGCATCACCGCTGCCATCCGGTCCTGCATGGTCGCGATGTGCTCTACTACACTTTTGTGAGGGGTGGGTTCCTGCTCCCATCCCTCTTTGGCAATGTCGAGCAGGCCCCGGGGATGTCTACCATACACGAGTTCGAACGGAGAAAAACCTGTTGAGGCCTGTGGTACCTCCCGAATCGCGAACATCAGGTATGGTAGAAGACAATCCGAGTCCTTCCCATCCCTGGATACCACCTTTTTCAGCATGCTCTTTAGGGTTTTGTTGAATCTTTCAACCAAGCCATCTGTCTGCGGATGGTAGACCGAGGTGCGCAACTGCTTTACCCGGAACAGTTTACATAGCTCCTTGGTAACCTTGGACATGAACGGCGTCCCCTGGTCCGTGAGTATTTCTTTAGGGATTCCTACCCGGCAGAACACGGCGAGTAGCTCTTTGGCTATCAATTTCGCCGAGGTGTGCCGCAGTGGAATTGCCTCTGGATACCTGGTAGCGTAATCCATGATTACCAGGATATGCTGATGCCCTCGGGCAGACTTGACCAGAGGACCCACCAGATCCATGGAGACCCTTTCAAATGGTACGTCTATAATGGGCAGGGGTACCAAGGGACTACGGAAGTGCGGCATAGGAGCGGATTGCTGACACTTGGGGCATGATTCGCAATACCGCTGCACCTCCCGAAACACTCCCGGCCAGTAAAAAAGCTGCAGAATTCGTTCCAGAGTCTTTTTATGGCCCAGGTGTCCGCCCAGCACATGCCTATGTGCCAAGTCGAGCACCGTCGGGCGATAAGGCTGCGGAACCACCAGCTGTTCCAAGGTCTCACCCCGCACTCTGTCAACCCTGTATAACAGATCCTGGTTGACAGCCATGTGGGGAAACACGTGGTCTGCTCCTGGGTACTGAAACACCCCATTAATACAAATAACATTTTCCCTGGCCCGATCTAACGTCGGGTCTTGGAGCTGTGCAGTACCAAAATTGTCACGGGGAACTCCCAACTCTGCCTACTCAGGTACCGACCCAAGCTCGTCGGCTTCACCCGCTAATACCTCTAGAGGGGACATTGTTACTCCCACGGCTGGCACCCCTGAGTCGGGATCACGAGGTTCAGGCTCAGGGTCCGTGACATTCTGGACTTGTTTACCCCTTAACCCCGGGTTTCCCGGTAACAGAGTCCAGAATAGGGGAAAGTCTCTGCCAAGGATCAGTCCATACGGCAGGGACTCTAACACTCCCACCTCATGACGACACTCCCCCTTCGGGGTTTGGATAGTGATTATGGCTGTAGGGTACTCTTTCAAATCCCCATGAATGCATAAGACCCCCACATTACGTCCCGTGTAGGATGCTGACCCAGCCAAGGTGGCATGCACCAGGGTGATAAGGCTTCCCGAGTCCAAGAGGGCAGCTGCAGGACATCCCGCCACCGTAACCTGACACATGGGAGAGATATGTGCAGGCTCTGGGGAAGCAGCGGTATATACCGGGAAGGCATAGAGGGAGACACGCCGGGCCACACTGCAGTCCATAGGATCGGTGGTGATAGGGCAGTTTGCAGCAATGTGTCCTCGCTCTTGACACCTCCAGCACACAACAGTCTCTAGCTTCCTTGCCTGAGGACCTGCAGGGGTGGGGGTGCGGGTCAGAGTCCTGTATTTCTCAGGGTCGGTGACCTTGCGGGATTTGGGGAGCACACGGGCTGGGGAAGAAGCTTTTAACAAGTTCTGGGTGGCCTCATATCGTTCCACCAAACCGACCAGCTGGTTGGCATCGACAGGGTCCCCATGACCCACCCACTGCTGTATGGCTGGGGGCAAGGCCCGCACAAACTTGTCCAGTACCACTCTTTCCACCATCTGCGCTGGGGACAACAGCTCCGGCTGTAACCATTTTTTTACAAGATGGACGAGATCATACATCTGCGACCGGACCGCTACAGTCTCTACATAGGCCCAGCGATGGACTCTCTGGGCACGGAGATACACATTCACACCTAATCGAGCTAGAATCTCGGCTTTTACCTTTTGATAGTCCCGGGCGTCCTGCTCGCTCAGGTCGTAGTACGCTTTCTGGGGCTCTCCAATCAGATATGGCGCTACGACCTCCGACCATTGGTGTAGCGGCAGACTCTCTCGCTCTGCCACTCTCTCGAACCCCGCCAAGAAAGCTTCGACATCGTCCCCTGCGGTCATCTTTTGGAGGGACGCGCGGACCCGCTTCTTGATGTCCTGCTGGTGATCAGCTGGTACGCTTGACCTCAGGGCTGTTAACTGTTCCATCAGGAGTTGGTTAGTTTGCTGTTGAAGTCTCAGGGCCTCCGTATGGCTGTGCTGCTGGGCCTGCAGAGCCTCAGCATACATCTGCTGTTGCTGCTTCTGCTGCAGGTTGGCTTCAATCAATGCCTTTACAACGTCCTCCATTGCTGAGCGCTGCTTTAGGGCTTGCTTCACCCAGGACATACAACTCGTCCTCTACAGCAATTAGTGTATGCCTTACTGCATTGCCCGCATTCTCCACCATATGTAGGGATCAGTCTCTATAGCAGCAGCAAGTAAGGCAGTGACACTCAGGCTCAGTCCAAAAACAAGTGTGGTTTATTTCACACAATGGCAAAACAAACAAAAAAACAGTCCTTACATCAGGATAATAGCGTCGGCCCTAAACCTGCTCCTCCTGGAGCTCGCCGAGGGCTCCTACCCCACCTTGGGGTCCGGTACACGCTCCCTGTGCTCTCACAGGCTACTTTTCCCCAGACTGAACTCCTCTCCAGTCTGATCTGAACTCACAACACCTTGACAGCCGTCTCTTCCGGCTTAACCTTTTTCACCTGTCTTTCCCTCCCAGCTACTTCAAAAGCCTTGGGCGGGAGATGAGGAATGGAGGCCCGCCCAAAAACCTTCCCCCATTCCTCACCTATGCTCATGTAAGCATCTCCTGTCCCATACATGCAGTAGCTCACCATCCTTGGGGAAACATAGCGTCCCTCTACCACCATTCCCCTTGCTACCTCACAGTTCCTAATGGCCTCCCTCCACTTGCATAAGGGCCACATACATCCCTACACGTTTAATTGTGGGTGTTTTTAGGGTAAATAACGTTGTAAGGATATACCCCTTTTGCACTAAACTGTTTGTACACCATCCCAGATTGTTGACACAGTCACACACATTTCAGGACATACCCTGTATCACTACAAATATGTGTGGTTCAGTTTTCCCATGGGTATATTTGGTCCTGCAAGGTGATGGTGTAGATATTAGGGCCCACATGTGAATTTAATTGTTTTGTTGTTAACTGATGTCCACATTATTTATCCTCCGAAAAACATAGTGTATTAATGCTGTATAAAATCAAACTTAAGAGGGCCATATTTTCAGTGCAACAGGCTTTTATGTCCAAGGTCCTTTAGGAAACAAGTAGTTTGCCCTTGCTGTTCCCGGCTTTGTGTTCGGCCCCGTTGGAATAATTGTAAAACTGTCCATCTGGGAATACCACCTTGTTTGGCACCAACGATGTGTGACCTGCTGATCAAAAACAACCCCATACTCTATGTCCATTACAGTCGTTTCAAAATCCAAGCCATATGTTTTGTGGGTTTTATTTACCAAGACATTCCTGATTAGCATACATGGCAGCAAAAAGGAGTGTAGGCCACTAACGCCGAATGCTCATGTGTCACCTATGCTGCAGGACTCCATTTACTGTCTTGCTCACCTGCCCTATAGATCTGGGTTATGTGCTTTGAAACCAAGGCCGCCCACACTGCGTCTTTTACTGTCCATCTGATGGTAAACAACCCTGAAGAATGTGTTTGCCTCAAAGTGTCAGGCTATAGCTTTGTCCACATAAAGTTACAACAAAAAATAAATGCTATACTTGTGGCCACTAATATGTCTTCAAGTGCCTAAATAGCTGTCCTGCCTAAGGCAGGGCACAGTGTAATTGGGCAGACAAATGGTTAAATTTCAAATGTATGTCAAAAAATCGAGTACCAACACTACCCACACATAGAATATTGGTTGATGCATGAGCCAAAATGTCCTAATTTATTGGCTGCAATTAAATCTTAAGGTCAACAATGAAAACACAGAATACACAGATATGGGAGCCATGGACGAGGGTTGAGAAAGAAGTGGATGGAGATAGTGGCTGAATAGTCATTATTATATATATTGTATTATATTATATATTATATTATATATATATATTGTATACGTTTGAACCCCTTCCCTGGTTTATATAGATGATATAACCTAAAAGTTTGGTAAATTAAGTATGTCAAGTTAAAAGTGAAGTCAGGGGGACGTTTTTTTCATGTGAACCATTGGTGTTATTGATCGTCTAGATTAGATGGGATGTGGGGGTGGGGGGTAATAAGGGGGGGAAAAATGATGTATTATTATGGAATTAGCAAACAAAGGGACTTATTCCTTTATGTTATGTACAGTTGGTTATTCTTTAATAATAATAAAAAATATCTGATTCAGAATACACTGATACACAGAGTCAAAAAAGCGTGCAACTTAATGTTTGACCTATGTTTTTGTTTCCAAATGCAATGCATTCACCAAATTTTTTTGGCCTTTACCCACAGAGATGCTCACTACCGCAGGCGCCGTGCAAACCCTCCACCACCACAGCTGCCTGAACAGGCAAGGGAGGCCCCTGAAGCACCCATAATAGAAGTGGAGGACCAAGGCCAAGCTGGTGGAATACCACCACCACCACCACCGCCGCCGCCACCAGCACCAACACCACCACCACCGCCGCCGCCACCAGCACCAACACCACCACCACCGCCGCCACCAGCACCAACCCCAGCTTTGGAGCATGTCCGGCCGCAAGAGGAGGATGTTGCAGGGCCAGAACCACTGTCTCGCCACCAACATCCAGCAGTGGAGGAAACTGGATGCCCACCTCAAATCAGCAGCCATGGTCTGATCCCGGGGTCACCTCATCTACATCGTGCACAAAGTAATGCTGTCTTTGCCCACAGTCTCATACCATTCCTGGATGTAATTCCATTTGACAGGCTACTGCGGGCAAGGTCAGCATTACATATTGTGCTTGAAGCCAGTCGCCCCCCAAACCACCCAGGTGAGGTTTTCCAGTATTTGGAGGGGTGGCAACTGTCACACTCCAACCTCCAAGACAGGCCCACACCCCGGGACAGCCATGTGCCACCCCAGAGGCCTATACCTCCTTTGCATCACTGGCCACCTAACAGGGACCTACCAGCTTTCCCCACACCTGCCCAGAGGATCCACCCTCAAGGGTTGGCAGAGGCCATCCATGGGGCCCTTGACCTCTTACAGGACCAGGGTGATGGTGGACAGGTACAGCCTACCCCACCCAATCAGCCCACCTACCAGGACCTGTAGGGCTCCATTTTTTGTTTTTTCTTTTTATCTGTTTAAAAGCGGGTGTTATTGGTTGGGGGTGTGTCCTTGCATATGGTCACAACGTCCAACCAGTGCTGCCATTTTGTTTTAATACACAGTTTTAAAAAACAGCTTTGTGTCTGTCTTTTTTAATGGAATGGATGTGTAGGTTGTTTTGTGGGTGGGCTTTAAGTCATCATCATTATTATAATTATTATTTATTCATATAGCACCGATAGGTTCCATGGCGCTTTACATGAGGATAAGGTAGACAAGGACAAGTACAATAAACATAGACAATAAGGTCATACAGGTACAAGAAGAGAGGACCCTGTACGCGTGGGCTCACATTCTACGAGGGGTGGGTGGGGATACAATAGGGTGGGGAAGGTGTCGGTCGTGGGGCGTGTAGCGGGGTCTCATGGCAGGTTGTAGGCCTGTCGGAAGAGGTGAGTCTTTAGGTGTCTCTTGAAGGTTCCCAGGGTAGGCGAGTGACTGATGAGGTGGGGCAGGGAGTTCCAGAGCATGGCGGATGCCCGGGAGAAATCCTGTATGCGGTTGTGGGAAGAGGAGATGAGGGGGGAGTGTAGGAGAAGTTCTTGGGATGAACGCAGGTTGCGTGAGGGATGGTATCGGGAGATCATGTCGGAGATGTATGGTGGGGATAGGTTGTGTAAGGCTTTGAATGCATGGTCAGTGTTTAAAGTGAGCTCTCTGTGGGCGGGAGCCAGTAAGGCTTGGCAGAGGGGTAGGCAGGGAGTAGCGTGAGGACAGATGGATTAGTCGGGCAGCAGAGTTTAGTATAGATGGGAAGGTGCAAGAGAGTTGGCAGGGAGGCCTGTGCGAAGGAGGTTGCAGTAGTCAAGGCGGGAGATGATGAGGCATTAATGAGTGTTTTAGCATGTCAGGTTGAGTAACAGCGAATTTGTGAAATATTTTGAGTTGGAGTCACAGGGACTTGGTTAGGACTCCAGGTGGGCTTGAAGGAGAGGGAGGAGTCAAGGATTACCCGAACATTTGGCGTGGGGGACAGGGAGAGAGAGCATCATTAGCAAGTATTTACGCCTGCATGGCGATGAAGTCACCTTGGTTGCTAAGTGTAAAACATGACTCCACATACAAATGTTGCTGACAAATAAACAGTACCTGTGTTTGGGGGTTACTTAATGCCTCGCAATGGCAACAAGACTAGGAACACACATGTGAGAGGCTGGGACGTCTACCTGCTACACATCGCGTCTACGCGTTTTCTACAGAGCGTACATGGACCCTTCACAGGCTCCAGCAGTATGATAGTACAAGCAACGGCCACGATGCAGGCATAGGCTTGTGCCTCGAAAAATTAGCCAAGGGGCTGTTAGCATTTGGGTTATAAATGCAGTGCTAAGGGCCATGATAAAGCTGTTGAGCATGGTGTGGCTCAAAAATTAGCCCAAGGTGCGTGTTAGGCATTTGAGTACAAATGCAGGCCTAAGGGCCATGATAAGCTGTAGCTGGTGCTCCAAATTAGCCCAAGGGGCTGTTTGGCATTTTGGGTATAAATGCAGCCTAAGGGCCATGATAAGCTTGTTAGGCTGGGTGGCTCCAAAAATTAGCCCAAGGGGCTGTTTGGACATTTTGATATAAATGCAGGCTAAGGGCCTGATAAGCTTGTTAGCCTGGGTGGCTCCAAAATTAGCCAATGGCTGTTGGCATTTTAAGTAAATGCAGGCCTAAGGGCCATGATAAGGCTTGTTAGCCTGGGTGGCTCCAAAAATTAGCCCAAGGGGCTGTTTGGCATTTTGAGTATAAATGCAGGCCTAAGGGCCATGATAACCTTCTTAGCTGGGTGTCTACAAAAATTAGCCCAAGGGGCTGTTTGGCATTTTGAGTAAAAATGCAGGCCTAAGGGCCATGATAAGCTTGTTAGCCTGGGTGGCTCCAAAAATTAGCCCAAGGGGCTTTTGAATGTTTGCTAACACAAAATAAAGGTTGATTCATTGTCAAAAGGTGTTCTGATGGTTAATGAAACCGAAGTTAAGGTATAGTGTTGGTTTATGATGAAGCAGCCTCATTACCAGGTTGCAGGAACATGGTTAGGCAAATCGTTACTGGTGTTGTACATACTGCTTGTACCAAAAAGGCACAATATAATACAATGATTTATTATATCATATTGATGTTGAACGTGGCACTTCAGCTCTGACTACTGTCGTCTTCAGGGCTCAAGAAGTCTTGTGAAATCCAGTTCCTATTAAACTTAATTAGAGTAAGCCTGTCTGCATTCTCTGGAGTAAGACGTGTCCTGGTATCAGTTATGATACCCCCAGCGGCACTGAAAACCCGCTCTGATGTCACACTAGCCGCAGGGCATGCCAGCACCTCCAAGGCATACAACGAGAGCTCTGTCCAAGTCTGAAGCTTGGAGACCCAGTAATTAAACGGACTGCGCATCAGTAAGGAAGCAGGTACTGTCACTTAAGTATTCTTGTACCATGTTGGTAAGTTTCTGTCTCCGAGAGATGGTTACGGAGCAACATGGTGCTGCAGGTTCGATGGTTATTGAACATAGCCCACTTTGCGGACATCTTTCCAGCATCTCTTCTGGACAGCGTGGATGATTGTGCCCCGACCAATGACTGCTGTTGCACAGAGTTGCTACCTATGGGCAGAGAGTTGTCTGACGGTGATATTAGAAGCATATTATCCACAAGAACCCTCTTGAAATAGTCAATTGTCAAGCCACGTGGTGACTGAAACAGCAGCGAGGTGAATTTAGCTTTATAACGTGGGTCCAGAAAGGTGGCCAACCATAGAGGTCGTTGTGCAATATGTTAATCACTCGTGGGTCTTCTAGCAGACAAGTGCACATGAAGTCAGCCATGTGTCCCAAGCTGCATAGACTCATGTCTTCAGTGTCCCAGAACGATGTTCAATACCCATTGATCCGACAAAGTTGTCTCCGCCTCCTCCTCTCCAGCCCACCCATGGTGGACAGACACAAAGCTGGGGTTGGGAGTACCATCTAGGTTGACATCGGCACCAACAAAAAATAAATCCTCTTCATCGTCTTGCTCCGGTTCCTCTTCAGGAGCCAATGTTGCCTGGTCATATTGGCTTTGCTGGCTAGGTACTGCGCTGTTTAAATCTGGCTCCATAACCATCTGCTGGGCTCTCAATGCTTCATTTTTCTGATTAATGAGGGATTCTTTGAGCAGACACAGCATGGGGATAGTGACACTGATGATGGACTGATCACCGCTCACCAGTTTTGTGCAGTAGTCAAAATTATCAAGAACCTCACATGTGTCAGCGATCCAACCCACTCCATTGTACTAATATGTCGTGGCTGACTGCCGGTCTGACGGGCATGTTGCAATGATATTCGGCTATTGCCCTCTGCTGCTCATTGATCTCAATAACATATGGAATGTAGAGTTCCATCGTGTCGGCATGTCACAAATGAGTCTGTGGTTGGGCAAATTCAATTGCTTTTGAAGCAATGAAAGTTTTCCAACCGCTGCTGACGAATGACGAAAATGTGCGCAAACTCGACGCACCTTCTCCAGTAGGTCAGATAACTCTGGGTATATACGCAGGAATTTCTGAACTACTAGATTCAGCACGTGAGCCATACAAGGCACTGCACAAGGTTTCCGAGCTTTAGTGCAGCCACTAGGTTACGACCATTGTCGCTCACCACGAGACCGGTCTGGAGTTGGAGTGGGGATAGCCACTCATCTGTCTGTTGCTTCATACCTTTCAACAGCTCTACTGCAGTGTGAGGTGTGTGACCTAAACAGATCAGCTTCAGCAGAGCCTGTTGTCGTCTTGCTGAAGCGCTGCAGCAAACCTCCCAACTTGGCCGTGATGTTAGGGCAATTGAGGATTGGTCGAGGAAGCGGAAGATGGTGTACTGGACATATAGGATGATGCAGAGACCCTGAATGAGGTTGTGCCAGCTATCCATGGCGTGGGTAGGATGTTTGATGTAACACTAACAGAGTTTGGCACACTCTCCACATACGTTGATCCAATGCGCGGTGAGCGAGACGTACCGGCCCTGTCCTGAACTGCTTGTCCACGTGTCCGTAGTAAGGTGTACTTTCCCGGTTACAGCGTTGGTGAGGGCATGCTTGAGGTTGTTAATGACATGCTCATGTAACGCGGGGGACGGCACAACGTGAAAAGTAGTGGCGGCTTGGAACCGAGTACCGTGGTACTGCCACAGCCAAAAGCTCACAAAAGAGTCTGTACCCACAAGCCTAAACGGCAACATCTCGACTGCTAACAACTTAGCTATCTGGGCATTTATTTTTTTGGCTAATGGGTGGAAGAGTGGTATTTCTGCTTCCTTTCGTACAGCTGTGTCACTGACAACTGTAAGGATATTGCTGACCGAGAACTGTCTGCACTAGTGTTCAGTCTCTCTGCAACCGCTGCTTGGGATGAGTACATATGAGCTGGAACAGCTTCAGCAACACTTGATTGTGACGGACGGATCTGAGTTACCGTGGCAGTCTTTGGGTCTGATGACACCGTTGTGGAAGGCTGCACTTTTGACCACTGAATAGGGTGCTGACCAGCCATGTGCTTCCGCATACTGCTGGTGCTCATGTTTCCTTTCCGTGGCCTCTGCTTAACCTTGCATGGCAGATGGTACAGATGACCACATTTTCTTGAGAGGGCCCATCTTTAAAAAAATTCCACACAGTGGCTGACCGACCTCTATGCTTGATTGTTATCCCAGAGGGATTACTCAGGCCCACATTTGAGACATTTTGTACAACAGTCGACAAATTGTGCGCCACAGTGGACACAGTTTGGGCAACAGTGGTGACTCTTTCAGTTCTGGTGGGAGGAGTAGGCTTGGTGCCTTTGTTGGTGGGACATAGACACTTTCTTCCTCCGTGCTGCTCTGCTGGCTCTGCATGGCAACATTCCACGTGGGATCAGTGGTCTCATCATCAACCCCTTCCTCTTCTAAATCTTCACGATAACAAGATTGATTTTGCTCCCCGGATGACAAGTGTGTCTCATCATCATCATCATCCTCCAACTCCTGAGACGGTCTAAGACTTTGCTGAAAGTCACGTTCATGTGGCCGGGGTGTCTCCAAAATTTGTCCATGATTAGGGCAATTCTTCTTCAAGTATCTCATCTACTTGTGAGTCTGGCAAACCAGATTCATGCAAAGGATTATATGTACCAAATAAATCATCTGAGTGACCCATGTCTGTGTCAACATTTTGATGGGGCTGCTGTTGGTCTGAGGAACTGTGAAGAGGTTGTGGATTAGATGACCCAGCATGGTATCTACCAACAGTAGACACTGTGCTCAAGGAACCTTGTGTACTGAAGAACCTGTTGTTGAGGTCTTCTCTGCCAGCCAAGATGTTAGATGGTCTTCGTCTTCCGGCCTCAATACTCGTTTACTTTCCTGACGGGGAAAGTTAGACAGGAGGAACGATCGATCAATCCTCATCTGTCTGCCCGAACTGGTGCATTGTTGGCCACGACTACCAATGCCTGTACCTCGTCCCTGTCCCTTGCAACGCTTTTTATGGGATTTGGGTTTTTTTGTGACATGTTAGAATTTCTGTGGCTCTAAATGTGTAAAACAAGTAGCAGGTACTATTTCGTGAAAGGTACACACTAGAGGCTAAGATATTTTAAGACAGATGGAAGGTACCGTGCGAGGTGCAGGACACCTTACAGCAACGCACTGGCACAGGAAAAAAATTGTTTAGTCCGCAGAACCAGTCACTATTAGACTGCGTGCTGGCTGCGTGCAATGTTACAAGTACCGTGCGAGGTGCAGGCAGGACACTTTACAGCAACGCACTGGCACAGGAAAAAAATTGTTTAGTCCGCAGAACCAGGCACTATTAGACTGCGGTGCTGGCTGCGTGCAATGTTACAAGTACCGTGCGAGGTGCAGGCAGGACACCTTACAGCAACGCACTGGCACAGGAAAAAAAATGTTTAGTCCGCAGAACCAGGCACTATTAGACTGCGGTGCTGGCTGCGTGCAATGTTACAAGTACCGTGCGAGGTGCAGGCAGGACACCTTACAGCAACGCACTGGCACAGGAAAAAAATTGTTTAGTCCGCAGAACCAGGCACTATTAGACTGCGGTGCTGGCTGCGTGCAATGTTTCAAGTACCGTGCAAGGTGCAGGTAGGACACCTTACAGCAACGCACTGGCACAGGGAAAAAATTGTTTCGTCCGCAGAACCAGGCACTATTAGACTGCGGTGCTGGCTGCGTGCAATGTTACAAGTACCGTGCGAGGTGCAGGCAGGACACCTTACAGCAACGCACTGGCACAGGAAAAAAATTGTTTAGTCCGCAGAACCAGGCACTATTACACTGCGGTGCTGGCTGCGTGCAATGTTACAAGTACCGTGCGAGGTGCAGGCAGGACACCTTACAGCAACGCACTGGCACAGGAAAAAAATTGTTTAGTCCGCAGAACCAGGCATTATTAGACTGCAGTGCTGGCTGCGTGCAATGTTACAAGTACCGTGCGAGGTGCAGGCAGGACACCTTACAGCAACGCACTGGCACAGGAATTTTTTTGTGGAAAAATGGCACCAAAATTATCTGGTAGACTAGTGCCAAAATTAAGAAAAAGCTTAGGATTGCAGCTCTGAGGAAAGCTGGGTGAACTAAGCTCTGAGGATGGTGCTGTATGCACTGTAAGGCTGCTCCTACCTATCTCCCTTCCTTACAGTCCTGTACAGCAATCCTCCGTCCTGGTAGTTCTGAAAAGAACTTTTGGGTTATATGTGAGGAATCTTGACTCCTACACTGCCTAACTGTCCCTAGATCTGCTCCAAGTCTCCCTGCACTAGGTCAGCTCTTCTCAGGAATGTGCCCAAAATGGTGGGGACAAGCCTTATATACTGCCTTGCCTGTCATACATGACATAGGCATCACGATGGACTGCAGCCAATCATAGTCCTGCCACAACCAACAATGCTATGGCATTACTGACTATGATTGGCTAACATGCTTGTCCTTCTTCACAAGTTTTCTGACCTAACACGCTATGCTGACTAGGAACATAAAATATTCTGTATTCGCGAGTCCCGAATAGAGAATACAGGACTCGGAATCGCAGACTCGCTAGGAATCGGACTCGTACACTCGCTCAGACTTGCTGCTGTTTGGGGAGATTCAAGCTATATAGCGATGTGATATAGCGAGTCTAGCGAGTCTAGCGAGTGAGATAAAGTAAACTCTGACAAAACTAGGATTGCCATTTACTTGCATTGGACTCGTTACTGAGCGAGTATTCGCTAAAAGACTCGCCGATTACTGAGTCCAGCGAGTCCCTTAAGAATCGCCGAGTAACGAGTCCTAGCGAGTAGACTCGCTCATCCCTAGTCATTACCCTTTTTCTATCTACACCTCTACCGGGTCCCATGCTACAACGCATTCACTTTTCTGTAGCTAAAACACATAATAAAAGCGTTACTTTATATCAAAAGTATAAAAGTTCTTCTTTCAAAAAGTGCAAAAAGTTCAAAAAGCAGCTTCAAAACAGTCATTGGCACAATCTCTCACGTGCGCAGCTGGTCTTAAAACCAAAGGGGAGCACACAAAGGTGCTCAACTATATACAGTTCAATGTTCGTACCAGCTCATTGTTCGTGGTGCAAATGTCCAATAAAACATATAAGACAAACAGGGGAATGCTAGCATTCATTCAGGTAAAGGATGGGATCACCAAGGAAAAATGCACATTCACACTTACAAGTCTTCATCTTTTCTTGTTGCAGGACACGGGTCTTCACTCCTTCTTTCCTTCAGGCTTGACTTTCCACGGGAGTGTTGGTAATCCTCTTTTCCTGGGGAACATCTCGAGCTCTTGCAGGGCCTGAATCAACAGATAACTCTCCAGAGTCTGTGTTGCAATATCTGCGGTGCTCTTTACTGGAACAGTTTCAGTAACAGGTGTTAAGTCTGTAGTAGGACCCGGGTTCACAATTGGGTCCGGTGGTATTATTGGCTTTGTTCTTCTAATGCAGGCATGTCATCATAAGTGGTATCCAGACACAGTCTATGCACTCTAATGCCATACGGGCCTCTTGCTCCTTGGACAATAACATAGCAGACCCACTCTCCAACTTGCACTTCCCTGTCCGGTGTTTTTTCTGGCAAGTGCGGTTCAACATCTCTGCGATTGATGAAAATGTCACCGTATACTCCTTCCTCGCGGGAAAAGGCATATCCATCCTCATGCTTAACTTTCACGATCCTGCCCTCATGTCTCTGGGATCCAGTAACGCTCTTGTCTCGTCTAGCAACAGTTTTTAGATATTGAGTCAGTGCAACTAATTCCCACTTTCGTTCTTGTCTTTTTAATTCTTCCTGCTCCCATCTCTTACTACATCTTCTCAAGTACTCATTCCTTGTGACTATCTCTACGGGGCCTACTTCGCCGCCGGGGTCTCCTAGGAAGCCTATCATGTCGTCGCTAGCTTCATCCCGCTCCCACCAGCAACGGAGCTGCTCTCCTCTCACCTCTATCGTCTTAGGCGCTGGTATCAGGGGCTCCGGCAGGGATAACCACTTCTCCTCCAGGGCTCCGAGCGGGTCGGTCTCTTTCCTAGCAAGGCGCGGTGCAGCGCTGGGCATAGATAAGTCCACGAGGTTCGCGGTACGACATCCACCCTCGCTCCTCATGCGGTCACGGGTGTCTCCAACCCAGCCGGGTTGTATAGTTGCGGTTTGGTAGGTCTGCTGGCTAGTGATCCACACTGATCTGGATCCGGGTATGCTGCTCCTGAACACGGGTCATCTGTTGGGGCAACAGTCGCATCACACCCCGCCGGGTGTCTTGGACGTGGGGACACTCTCCACCTTCTGCCATCTCTCCACGGTCACACAGGGTCTTTCCTCGGCCGGGTTCCTCCACTAAGTCGTTCTGTGGGCCCTCCGGGATCACGTGTGGTCTTCCGGGTGCAGCACTGATCTTTTCGTCCTCCGCTTCCGTCCTCGTGTCTCTGAATGGCGACTCCTTTTCTTCCGGTTGCTCGCTCCACCCCCTCCTGATGACAATTTCCTTCTTCACGCCCGCCAGCTCCTTGGTAGGAGGGTCTAGGGGCGGCAGCTCTTCTTTGAGAGTGACAGCTGGCTCTCCCGGAGTTAAGGAGAGCCAGGGCGGGACCTTCTCTTCGCGCCTTGGACCGGGCCGGCCCACGATGGGAGTCTTAGGAATGCCCCCTCTGCACATGGTGCTAGTCCCTTATGGCCGCCATTAAGGTCTGATTTGGCGGGAAAAGTCCAGAACACGTTGTCTAGGCGCACGGGGTCCAATTCTTTTGGACCGGGTAGATCCTGTTCGTGACGCCAGGTTTGTCGGGCCCCTCGGGACGGGGGTACTCGGTACCGGACGGTGCCGGGGAAGTCACGGGTGGCTTGGTCCAGACCGTGTCCCGGGCTCGGCAAATAAAGGGGATTATTTACAGGGGAAATGTCACTCGTGACGCCACCCACTTTGTGCGGCCAGTGATGGGGGCCGCCGCTGCTGCAGAACCTCCGGGGTGATGGAGTGGCAGCGGAGATGTTATAGTTCCAGTGGGAAGAACTGTATCCCCCGGGGCAGTAAGGGTTAAGTCTATGGTGAGGTTGTAGCACACTTACTTGCAGACGCTGCAGGGATCTCTCCTCCTGGCTGGTGCTGACAGGCTGGATCCTGTATGGAGAGAATAGCTTGCACACAGAGACTCCAGGGAAGCAGTTCCAGGGTTTTCCAAAGCTTTACTCCAAGTTCTTTCAGTTACTTTACAAGTCATTTGCAGTTCTTACAAGTTACAGTACACAGGCACATTCTCCCTCTCCGGGTTCCCTTTGCTCTGCAGCCAGGCCTCTCTCTGTGACCCCTCACTCAGTCTGTAGTGTCCTTTCCAGGCTGTTTGCAGTCTCCGTTTGCACGGGTGGTGTGTGGTACGCTGGACAGTATGGCGGTGACTCGGGCTTCTGTGAGTCCTAGTGTGTCACTTAGCTGCTTGTCCTTTAGGGTAGGGATCCAATCTGAAACTCAGACCCCTCGTCGTGTTGTCTGGGGATGCCGGGTGAACTACGGTCCCCTCTAGAGCCGACACTCTACTTCAGCCCAGCCTCCAGCAGTCCTCCAGCACGAAGCTCTGCCAGGCTCCTTTTCTCTGTTCCTCTCTGTATATAGGAGGGCTACTCCGCCTGCAGTCAGTGGCTTTAGCTGCTGTCTAGGGCACGGGTTCCACCGTCCCTCTCTGTCCTGTCACACTCCTGGTGGCATCAGCGTCGGACGGGCTTTCTCTCCCCTCTGGCTCACACTGGCTCAGTACGGATTCTGCGCTCCTCGGCCTTGCACTCACAGAACGTGTGATTGTCTCTCAGTCTTTGCAGCTCAGCTTCTGGTCTACTTCTGGGTCTTTGCTTCTTGGCACCTTGAGCCTACTCACTTCCTTCACTCCTCCCCCTTCCTGTATACTGTCAAGTCACCTGACTTCTGGTGTGCCCAACCCACTCCTCTGATCCACCACCCCTCAATCTCATAGAGTATCTAATCTCAGGGCTGGATGTTACCTTCTCTTACACGTGGGTTGTGTGGGCTGTGAGGGTGTTGTTGTGCAACAAGTGTCCTACCTGCCTCCTGGACGCAGGGGCGCCACATCTGACCTATGAAGAGGTGTATGTCTCTTCATAAATCTGGAGCATCTGATGAGGGATAACATCACTGTGTGCCATACTTGAAATCATTTGTGGCATGGGGAACCCTACAGCTTTACATGAACCAGAGAAGCCATGGCACCATCAAGCCCAATCTCCAGACAGCTGCGCCCATTTTAGTTAAGAGAAAAGTCAAACAGTTGCCAAAACTCTGAGTTGAACCAAAATTTAGTTTGTTTTCAAAGCAATTTTGACCAGAATTCTCGCTAAATTGCTTTGATGAATTAGGGCTAACATATTTAGAATATTGTTTAGATAAATACATTAGTTATAATTTATAAAATCATATCCATTAGGTCTATACTATAATCATTGTTCAGAAAATGTTTAAATTATCAGCCATAAAATCTGTACTTGGCTCCCATGCCACAAAATAGTTGTGGTACTATGGAGGTGCACCACCATCATTGCTATCTAATGTCTGTCAAACATTACTGCCTGCAGATATTTTGCTCTATGTCTGGGTCTGTTCTCTCTTTTAATAAAAAAATAAAACAACCCTTGTTACATGAAATTTAAGAAATTGTGTAGGTTAAAATAACAGTTATCGTTTCGAAGGATTACAAGATCTCTTCTCTCCACATCTGCTTCCAGTTTCTGTGTCACAGTGTGGAGTCCTTTGAACAAATGGTATCATTTAATATGTTTATTGTGTGCAAGCTCTAGGAATAATCTGACAGTTAGCAATGAAATAGGCCATCCAATTCTGTGAGGTCCCCACACATTGCTTTTTATCTACCTGAAATCGATATGGATCTCATTGTCTATAGCCACATATAATATGCTCACGCCTGCTGCCTCAATATTGCTTTCTCTTATTAATGTAGTTTGTGGTCAAGGCTCACAATGTTATTCATGTTGACAAGTTTGCATGTTTTCCTTATAAATATGGATGAGCAAACATTGGTCAAACATGTTCACCATTTCAAATCCGGGCCGAATTTATCAATGTTCATTTGGCCCCTCGAACACAAACATTTTGCTGAAAAGTCGGGAGTTTGGGTTCTGTTTGTTAACTGTTCAGGTGACAGAAAGAATTAGTGCATTTGCATTATTGCTTCTGTTTTACGTTATCATGCGTGTCAGTGTCTACCACTCACCCCACACTGTGCACTGAACCCACACTGCCTCCACTGAATCCACACTGCCCCCACACTACCCCCACTGAACTCACACTGTGCACTGAACCCACACTGCCCCCAATGAACCCACACTGCCCCCACTGAACCCACACTGCCCTCACACTACTCCCACTGAACCCACACTGCCCCCTCTCACCCCACACTGTACACTGAACCCACACTGCCCCCTCTCACCCCACACTGTACACTGAACCCACACTGCCCCCACTGAACCCACACTGCCCCCACTGAATCCCACTCTCACTCGCTCAGCACCCAGTCACCTCCACTCAGCACCAAGTCACCTCCGCTCAGCACCCAGTCACCTGTCTCAACATCCACTCACCCGTCTCAGCATCCACTCACCCCTGCTCAGCCCCCAGTCACCCGTCTCAGCACCCAGTCACCCATCTCAGCATCCAGTCACCCGTCTCAGCACCCACTCACCCCTGCTTAGCATCCACTCATCTCCGCTCAGCACAATCTCACCCCCGCTCAGCACCCTCTCACCCCCACTCAGCACCCAGTCACCCCCACTCAGCACCCAGTCACCCCCACTAGGCACCCAATCTCCCCCACTCAGCACCCACTCACCCACTCAGCACCCATTCTCCCCCGCTCAGCACCCACTCACATGCTCAGCACCTACTCATCCCCGCTCAGCACCCAGTCACCAGTCTCAGCACCCAGTTTCCCGTCACAGCACCCAGTCACCCGCTCAGCACCCACTCACCCCTGCTTAGCACCCACTCACCCCCACTCAGAATCCACTCACCCCCGCTCAGCACCCACTCAGCACCCACTTATCCCCGCCCAGCACCGACTCACCAGTCTCAGCACCCACTCACCCATTTAAGTACCCACTCACCCGCTCAGCACCCAGTCACCCCCACTCAGCAGCCACTCACCTGCTCAGCACCCAGTCACCCCCGCTCAGCATTCACTCACCCCTTTCAGCACTCACTCACCCCCACTCAACACCCACTCTCCCCCACTCAGCACCCACTCACCCCTGCTCAACACTGCTATACACCAACACTGCTGTACACCAACTCCAGTGAACACCAACAACACTGAACACCAATACTGATGCACATCGACACCACTGAACTCCCACAGTGCTGCACACCGACACTGATGCACACCGACATCGCTGCACACCGACACCACTGAACTCCCACAGCGCTGCACACCAACACTGCTGCACACCGACACTGATGTACACCAACACTGCTGAACACAGACAGTGCTGCACACCGGGCTGTACACCGACACTGCTGCACACCGGCATCACTGTACACCGACACTGCTGCACACCTACACCGCTTCACACCGACACAGCTGCAAACTGACACGGCTGCCCACCGACACCGCTGCACACCGACACCGCTGCCCACAAACACTGCTGCACACCCACACTGCTGTACACCATCACGGCTGTGGCCGCGACCAATCAGCAATATTGGCGCGGGATTTATACCCAGCTTCGCATTGCATTATTCTTACATCTTCATAAATAAACTACTGTACATTCATATTCTAGAATAACTGATGCGTTAGAATCGGGCCACCATCTAGTTTATAATAAGGTGGTTATTACTATCATACAGTATGGTAACAAAGGTTAATTAGCCACTTTCCGGAAAAGTTGTTCGCTTAATTAATTAGTATACAGTAGATCCTCACCAGGGCTTGTCCATTACATGGTCGTGTTGGCCGGCGCGGCGTTGCGGAAGTGGTTCTGCGCATACTCAAATCATTCCCTGCATCAGCGTTGCCATGGATACCCGGAGGCGGATGTATCGTGATGTTTTTACTCCCGCGCATGCGCGCTGGGTACTACATTCTCTATTCGCCATTTTGCTGCACTCTTGCATCTATTTAACTCTCCCATTCTCCTTATATATTTGCAGTGTTTGCTACGTTTCTCTTACTAATAGTGCTTATAAAGTCAGCTTTATTAATTTAGGATTACTTTTGCCCATGTTAAATTATAGTGTCTTGTATGATAAGGTGCTCTTGTGCAATATGTATATATCGTGTATTAACCCTTTTGTGACAAATAAACGCTATTACATTATTAGTGGCTTACTTAATAAAATCAACTCGTGGTTAACACTTTATGTCTATATTCATTCTGTGCTCACAGTATTATAATGGTAAATTATTTCTTAGAGTCACTTGATATATGAGGCATCAAGATTGATTGGTACACCACTCTAGTCTTTTTATTCTGAACGCTGACATATGAGTTTGGAGCTCTTTAGGTTCTTCTCTGAAGTGTGCCCCATGCCTGGGGTATAACACTACCCTTGTCAGTACAGTGATCTCAGAGTCATCAACCCCTTCCATCACTCTCTGCCCAAACGAAACGGGACAAAGCATTCACTGATCTCAGGGAGACCAGTCAAGGAAAACACTGCGGGCAGCCGGCTAAAGGGCTCAAACACAGTGAAATCCATGATGCATTGCCCCCTGGGAATTTGAATATGCAAATGGAGTCCGTGGAGCCTCGATTAAGAGTCATTGACTCTTAATCAAGGCTCTACGGACTCCATTTGCATATTCAAATTCCCAGGGGGCAATGCATCATGGATTTCACTGTGTTTGAGCGCTTTAGCCGGCTGCCCGCAGTGTTTTCCTTGACTGGTCTCCCTGAGATCAGTGAATGCTTTGTGATGTTGGTCTACCAGGCATTGCTCCCACCTAGCCAGAATTCTACTCCACACTGATGAGGGGCAATTCCCTGAAACCGCTTTCTGTGGATGGGTACCTGGCTCTGTTAATTCCCTTGTCATATCCTTAACTTGTAACTGAGTGGGATATTGACTAAAAGGGCCACTTAATATGGTGGTTATGGTGGTCTCCGCAAGGATTCAACCCCAGGGCTAGGTCCTTCCCCGGAGAGATATCTGGCTAGTCCCGTGTTTGAGACTCTTAATCGAGGCTCCACAGACTCCATTTGCATATTCAAATGAAATGGGAGGACTTTCGACTTCCCTTTAAAGTCAGCATCAGTACATATACTGACTGTATGGGGTACCCCAGCGTACTTTAGCCATTTTTCTGAGGTCCATATAAGCAATTGTTACCAATATATGGCCCATTCACTAAATTACGAGAACTATCAACCAATGTTAATATAATTTTTTTTTATTTTTTAAGATTTTTTTTTAAATTGCATAAATGGGAATATTTTGTATAAGGAAATCATGTAGTGATTATCACCATGTGTATATAAATAGTGTGCTCAAGACCGTATATTAAGGATGGGTGACAACAAATTAATTATTACATATGGACATGTCCTGGTGAGTCATGGAGTAGTAACCATAACATCGGCCAATAAAATCAAACCCCATGTGCAGTGTCCAATTCTTCCTGTGTACATCTTCACCTTCATTTTAATTTCTGTGTAATGAAGTGACAAAAAACATTGTTACACTTACATATCACATCACACTTCAATCAGTGACTTAAAATATACAGTTTCAGATGTATGATGACATTTCAAAGGATTGATTGCAGTTTACAGTCCACATTGAGCCCAGCAGGTTTTAAGGTCCTCAACCTATGAATCCACTGCAGTTCTTTTGTTTTTAGACTTTTCACCCTATCACCTCCTCTTCTCATTGGTGACACTGTGTCAATTAATCTGAACCTTAGATCTTTTTCTGTGTGTCGTGCTTCCGTAAAATGTTTTGAGACTGGTAGGTTTAAAATATTATTTTGTATACTGTAACGGTGCTGACTAATCCTTGTTTTGAAATCTAGAGAGGTTTCTCCGATGTACCATAGCGTGCATGGACATTCCAACATATAAATGAGTCAGAAAAGTCAGAACAACATGTCAAAAAATGCTGTATTTTATTCTTGACTCCTGTGGTAGGGTGACAAAATTTGTTTCCTTTCAACATTAATGTACAGTTGACACAGCTAACACAGGGGTAACATCCTGTCCTTTTGCTTCCAGTTTCCGTGATTTGTTTTGAGATCTTTAATGTGCCTACATCTGACCTCACGAGAATGTCCTTTATATTCTTCCCTCTTCTGTATATGACCAAAGGAGGATTCACATCCTATATATATCTATCTGGGGTAAGCAATTCCCCAGCATTTCCCAATGTTTCATAACTACATCTACGACAGCGTTTGTCTCCTCGCTATAAGTAAGTGTTAAGGGTATCATGTGATCTTTCTTTTTCTTAGGTGTCATATGTTTAGCCTTCTCTCTCTGTTGTTTTAAGATTTTTTTGGGATACCCTCTCTTTTTAAAATTTAAGCAGCAATTTATCCACTACCTCCTCTTTCTCTTTTTCCTCACTCACAATTCTGTTAACTCTGACTATCTGGCTCAAAGGAATTGAGTTTTTCATGTTTCTTGGAAGGTTACTATGATAATGTAGCAACTTATTTTTATCTGTTGGTTTTAACGTAAAGTGTTGTGATAATCTTATCATCGTTCAATGTAACATTGACATCTAAGAATTGTATTTCTATGTGTGAGCTGACCATAGTGAATTTTATGGTTTCATCTATGCTGTTAATGAACTCAAAGAAACTTTTTAGTTCAACTTCTGTGCCTTTCCATAGTATGAAAATATCGTCTATGTATCTCCACCACCTCTCCACATATGACAAGTGGTGGGACACATAGACGTATTCGTCCTCGAGTGATGCTATGACTGCCCCTGGGTTTGAGCATGCCATGCGCCCCCCCATCACTGTTCCCATTACTTGTAAATAAAAGATGTCTCCAAATAAAAAATAATTTTGCTTAAGTACAATCTCCAACAGGTCAATTATAAACTGTTTACAGTGATCAGTATAATCAGTGTTTTTCAAAAATTTTTCCACCACTCTTATTCCCATCTCGTGTCTGATTGATGTGTATAAGGAAGTGACGGTGAATGAGACTAACATCAGTGGGGTATCTACTTCATATTCCCTTAGTTTGCTCAAAAAGTCCCCTGTGTCTTTTATATATGATTTGGCCGAAGTTGCAAATGGGTACAAGATTTTATCTAAAAACATTCCTATATTGTAATAGATTGAGTCAAACCCCGCCACTATTGGTCTACCTGGGGGTTCGACCATGGATTTGTGCACCTTTGGGACTAAATATAGCACTGGTGTTACTGGGTTTTTTATTGTTAAATGATCATGAAGATCCTCATCAATAATTCCTCTGATTCTGGCCGTATTCAATACTTTCTGTATGTTTCTCTGTATGTCAAACCTCGGATCTCTGTCCAATATTGTATATACTTTTGGATCACTAAGGCTGGCTTCACACCACAGTAGCATCTGATCCGGGTCTGTCTGGTGTAAACCAGACAAGCCCGGACCGGATTTTGGCCCCATAGTATCCTATGGGGCCGGATGGCAGCTCTCTGCCATCTGGCTTCCATCTCTCCGGAAGAATCCGGGAGAATTCGGATTTTTCTCCTGGACACAAAAGCGTTCCTTGCAACGTTTTTGTGTCCGGTGAGAAAAATCTCCCCAAATTGGCATCTCCCGGATCCTCCTAGATTCCCCCGGCCCCTCCTGGATCCGGGGCAATCCGGTGCTCCCTAACATTGGAGCCTATGGGGCCGGATTTCCCCTATCTGGGAGGATACAGGAACCGGATATCGGCCGCTGCACGCTGCTGTTATTTCAGGACTGTGGCTAGCTCTCTGCGAGCCGCGGTCCTTAATCATCAGCGGCAGCTACGTCCGGCTGCACACCGACCGGATGGCATAGTGGCCCTCCGGTTCTGTGTCCTGATCCGGTCCGGGGCTTTCAGGTTCATCCCTGACAGCCCCGGATCGGACGCTACTGTGGTGTGAAGCCGGCCTCAGTTGCCTATGTGCCTATGTGCTTCTTTTAAATACATACTTTTGTCCATGACAACAATCGCTCCCCCTTTATCAGCGGGTTTAACAACCAGATTGTCGTCATGAACAAATTTCTGCATCCCTTTTACCTGTTCATTTGTAATATTGGCTTTAGATAGCTCTTTCTTAGTACTTTTCTTTAGGATCTCCACCTCTTGTTTTACAGCTGACGTGAAAGCTTCTACCATGGGAGCATTATCTGCTGGTACAAAATCACTCTTTTTCCTAAGGCTCAAATTCTGCATATCAATTTCACAATTTTTCACATGGGTAACTTTGCTCTTGTTGTCAAAATGATATTTTGATCTCACATTTCTAAAAAAAACTGGTAGAATTATTTTCTGTCATAAACCGATCTATCGTTAGATAGTGGCTTACCAGATAAATTGATGACTAGTTATGTTCCTTTCTGCGAGTTTGTTTCTGTTGTTGTCCTTTGGGTTTGTTCTTTTTTCTTTTGTTGGTGGTGTTGTCTCTGCCCTTCTCGTCGTCTTCTAGGTTGGGGCCTCCTTATGGTGGGGTTACACGTAGCGATATCGTCCCGATATCGCATACAACGCCGCGGGAGCGCGCATTTTGGGAGCACTTTTCCCGATATCGCATCGCCGGTTTACACGCTGCGATATCGGGAAACAACGTCCCTCCGATGTGTACGCCCACCAACCCAGCAACGACCATTTAACATGGGAGTTAATGGGTGAGGTGCGAGTACGCATCGGAGTTGGGCTGTCACACGCAGCGATGCTGGTACAACGGCCTTGCGATATCGGGGAGTTGAATAGCTTTGCTATTCAACTCCGATATCGTTTTGGCATCGTTCCAGCATCGCGTTGGATGCTAAAACAATACAACGCGCACCCGATATCGGCTCCAACTCGCGACCCACGTGACTTTTTGTCGGAGTTGGGTCGGAGTTGGACGCCGATATCGCGGCGTGTAAACCCACCATTAGTATTACTTGTTGTTTTGTAATAACCTCTTCTCTGCCATCTATTTTGTCCTTCCCTCTGCCAATTGTACACTATCTATTTTGTCCATCCCTCTGCCAATTGTGCTGCTCCTATTTTTGTCTAGATAGATAGATAGATAGATAGATAGATAGATAGGTGTAGTGACTGCTTCCTAAAATAGCTCTTTCTGGTAAAAGTACCAGGGTTTGCTAAATTTGCTCTGTGTGCCATGGCTCTATTCCAATCCCCTCGAATTTAGTGCAACAAATCAGTCTTTGCCAAAATTGATCCATCAAATCTTTTTGTGTACTACTAGGGTTTTCCAATTTTCTCTGGTGCAGTGCTCTATCGCCTCAAATGTGTTGCTAAAAACAGTCTTTGCTAGACGCAAATTATTTTTGTGTATAGTACCAGCATTTGCCAAATCTGGTCTGCTCTGTTCACATCCCTAGATTTTTTGGGCCTAGAACAAGTGAGATCCAAATCTGTTAGCATCAACTATGAGTGGTAAAAGTTGTGGTCATGGTGGAAAGGAGAATAGGTGTAGTGGTAAGGAGAAAGTGCTTGCTGTCCGTGAGGTAGGTGCTAAAGTTGCTGAAAGCTCTGCTCAACAAATATTGGCTTCTAGCCAAAGAAAAATGTCAACTTCTTTTACTGGATACTCTGCTGTCATCCCTTTCTTAGGCAGCAGCACATCGCTACAACTTGCAGAAGAGGCCCAGAAAGTGCAGGTACTACAATGCCGACTAAGCGCTCCATCAAGTGGCTTGTCCTCCACCTCAACTTTAACATTACACTTTGTGAGTCGGATCCGGACCCGGATAAAGTAGGGTTCAAACATAATCTGGACTCTCGTTACCAGACTTTAAACCCTGGTGGTGGAGATAATGATGCTGATGATGAGACTCAGATACCTGAGTGGACCACATACTTGATTTGACACTCAGGGTGGGAAGAGGGTGGCTCTGAGCTTGAGGAGTGTGAGAACACAGAGGGTGAAGATGAGGTTCTAGATCCCACTGACTGCCAATGCATAGGCACTTAGTTGAAGAACTCAGCAGAGGAGGAGGATGAAGCTGGCATGGTTAAATTGCGGCTTCCTGGACAAAGACGGAGTGCTGCAACCACACTAACCATTGAGTCCTCAGCCACAAGTCTTCCTCTTTTCTGCAGCGGTGGCAGTTCAGCAGTTCACATGGGCGCTAAGCCGTGCCTAGCCCGGGCCTTTTTTCAGATCGCAAAAGATGATCCAACTCATGTTATCTGCAAAATTTGTAACAAAAATGTACTTGCGCAAGAAGTGTCACATGTACATGCAGCATAAGTTACAGTGGGAAACTCACTGTCCTACAATGCGGCTTAGCGGGCCTGGCCAACCACTGACTGCTCCATCAAGTGCATGTGCTCATTGTACCTCCTCTGTCAGTGTGAGAACTGTTATCACACAGGCCTTCGGTTGCAGAACTTCCACCTGCATACCCGCAAAAGCCAATGTGATTGACAGGCCGTCAAATGTTTTGGAAGCAGATACGCCTGCTGGTGTTGACTGCTGTCAGACATCAAGAGTAGCACATCTTTTTGAAACTAATATAATATCTCTGCCTGCATCTGTGGCGCCCCTGCTTCCAGGAGGCCACAAAAGGGAACTGCAGCCAGGCAGGTAGGACACTTGTTGCTCACCAACACCCTCACAGCCCACACAACCCACGTGTAAGAGAAGGTAACATCCAGCCCTGAGATTAGATACTCTATGAGATTGAGGGGTGGTGGTTTTGGAGGAGTGGGTTGGGCACACCCGTAGTCAGGTGACTTGACAGTATATAGGAAGGAGGAGGAGGAAGGAGTTCAGTAGGCCCAGGGTGCCGAGCTGTAAAGATCAAGAGTAGGCCATAGTGAGCTGAAAAGCAAAGATCGAGCACAGGCCAGAGAACAGCGGAAGGTTGAGCTAAGCTGAGCAGGAGAGAGCCACACGTCCTGGAAGAGTGAGGGCATAAGGAGCGCAGAATCTGTACCGAGCCAGTGCGAGCCGGAGGAGAGAGAAAGCCTATCCAGAGCCGGATCCCCAGTAGTGTGAGAGAGCAGAGAGGGACGGTGATACCCGGGCCCTAGAACTACAGCTAAAGCTACCAACTGCAGGCGGAGTAGCCCTCCTATGATACCGAGAGACACAGAAGGAAAGGAGCCTGGTAGAGCCTCAGACTTGAGGACTACTGGAGGCTGGGCTGAAGTAGAGTGTCGGCTCTAGAGGGGACCGTAGTTTACCCGGCATCCCTAAACAACACGACGGGGGGGTCTTAATTCCAGATTGGGATCCCTCCCCTAAAGGACAGGCAGCTCAGTGACAAACTAAGGACCCACAGGGGCCCGAGTCACCGCCATACTCTCCAGTGTCACACAACACGAAGTAAAGAGTGAACGTAATAGCCCGGAAAGGACACTACAGACTGTGTGAGGGGTCACAGAGAGAGAGAGGCCTGGCTGCAGAGCAAAGGGAACCCGGAGAGGGAGAGTGTGCCCGTGTACTTGTACTGTAACTTGTAAGAACTGCACTGAACTGCAAATGACTTGTGAACTGTCTGAACAACTAAGAGTAAACACGGAAAACCCTGGAACTGCATCCCTTGTGTTTCTGCATGAAAGTGATTCTCTCCATACAGGATACAGCCTGTCAGCACCAACAGAGAGGAGAGATCCCTGCAGCGTCTGCAAAGTAAGTGTGCTACACACTCCACAATTGACTTAACCCTTCCTGCCCCGGGGAACCCAGTTCTACCCACTGGAACTATACCACCTAAGCTACTATCCCACCGTCCCCGGAGGTTCTGCAGCAGCGGCGGCCCCATCACTGGTCGCATATAGTGGGTGGCGTCACGACTGACAACCCCTGTAAATATCCCCTTTTATTGGCGAGCCCGTGACACGGACCGGACCAGGACCACCCGTGACTTCCCCAGTAAAGACCCGGTCCGGTACCGAGTACCCCCGTCCCAGTGGGCCCAACACATCTCCATCAGACTCCAGATGTTTGTCGGGTACACCCTACTCCAACCTGTCTCAGCACAGTAGCCAGCCCTCAGTCCCGCAGATATGATCAAGGAAAAGACGATTTTCTACTACTCATGCCACAGCTAAAAACTTGAGTTTTAACATCTACAAGTTATTGGCCACGGAAATGCTGACTTCCACCTGGTGCATACAGAGGGTTTTTCGAAAGCTGAATGCAGTCCCTCAGTACCAGATGCTCAGTCTTCACTACTTCACGAAGAAAGCTGTGCGTGTGCTACACCGCCATTTTACAGGCAATTACACTAGAGATGAGCAAACACCTGAGTGCTCCAATTTGGTTTGGCTCGCCGAATGCGGGGTGTTCACCGAACTGTTCTACGAACAGTTTACCAAACCTTCCAAACTCCATTGACATTAAATTAATGGCAAGCAACATGAAACAAATAGAAAACATCTTCAAAGGTCTCCAAAAGCTGCAAAACACACACAGACACACACAGGTCATTTTACCAGTCGACCACTTCTTGCTTGTTTGCTTGCTTGCTTCTGGGTTCGCTCTTCCTCTCACTTGCTTCTGGTTCCTTCCATGAAGGTTTATTCATATTCACTTCACTGATCGGCAACAGCCAATCACGGACGGTTATGCTCTGTGAGAGTGTCTGTGATTGGCTGTTGCAGTCAGACTGCATTTCCATAACCTGGATGGTGTCTGTGCTTGGTTGTCAAACAAATTAGTGTATGGCAACAAACCTGGCATCATAGTGTGTGAAAAATAAAATAATAGCAAAAATATTGCTTATGGCTTTGCCCTATTTTTAATTGCCAGCCAAGTTAAAATTAGGCAGTTGAGGGCTGGTATTCTCAGTGGGGTGAGGACATCCAGTAGCTGTGGCAAACTGGGTATTAAGGGGATAATGCCAGCTTTGTATTGCCAGCTGCCATTAAACCCAAAATTCTTAATGTGGGGCCAATGTTATACCCGCCCATTAAGAATTTTGACTAAATAGTAAAGAAAAGAGTGGAGAAAAAGAACCACTGTATAAAGGGTACACACTGTAGGCAGTGAAAAAAACAATTTTATTTAGTAGAAAACAAGGTGGCAGGCTAGAACAAAGAAAACATAAAAACAATTAAAAACATAGTTACAGGGTAAAACAACACTAAACCCACACACACCTGCAATAAATGGGATGCAAGAAGGATCAAACAGTTATACAGTTAAGAGTAGCAATAATGGTGTCATCTTACAATCTTACAATAAGGGTACCGTCACACCTGGCGAAGGCACCGCCAATTTCCTGGGAGACGTAGGGGCGTGGCCTATAAGCGCCGATATCGACCCTGCGTCGCCTAATGTAAAGGGGCGATGTCGGCACTACATATCGCCTCTGAGTGGTCACCTGGTTTCACATCAGTGCTCTGTAGACATCGCCCCATGTAACAGGGGGATAGCGATCTTACAGTCGATGGGAGCCATAGGCTCCCATGTTACAGCAGCGCCGCTGTGGTTTTTAGACACCCCAGCGGTGATGCGGCCTGTCAATGCATCGCTGGAGGTGTTGCCGCATGTAAACATGTGACAGCGACACTGGCGGAGTGCCAAAAACGTGCGCGCTCCCACCCGTCGCCGCCTACATTTCCGGCGACGTTACTTGGTGTGTTACCTAGAGTGGTCAAGGTATCACAGTAGTCTCCCTTTCCTACGAGACTTGTGACTGACGTCTGACTTGAGACCTCATATTAAACATGTCGCTTTCCTTTAGCTCTGGAGGAGTTTTAATCTTAGTCTCTGTTTCCAGCAAGCTATCTGGGCCTTGTCCAGGTGTAGCCTCTCTGTGATTATCTCTGCCTTTATAGGATCACAGAGTTCCAGCATGCTTTGCTGGAGATTGAACTTCATTCTTGGCCAAGCTTCTGATGTAAAAGGAGCTCTGTGGAGAGCCTCTTGCTGTCAAGCAGTTTGCTGTTTGCTGAAGTGTCAGCAGACATGAAGTAGCTGTCCTGTTGTTCTTTGTCTGTCTTCCCCTTCCCTCATGTCTCTTTATTGCAGTGGATGGGACTAGTGCTCCCACCAGCCTTCCCTATTGAGGGTTAACATCAGAGCAAGCGGAGGGCTTAATTTTCCTGCTCGGCGACGAGATGAAAGAACTTGTATAGGGATAGTAGGGAGATCAGCGCTGCTGCAGGTGAGTGCAGAAGGTCACCTCTCCCCCATTTCCTATGAGCAGGGCTCTCAATTGTACTTATTCCCTTTGGTGTTTCCCTGTCTGTTGATTTTTCGTTGTTGCACAACAGACATCATTAGTCCATGTGCCACTGTCACACATGGTTGCTGGACATCCCCTTAGTCCAAGCGTGACAATCTCCAGCATGAGATTCTTTTTTTTCTTGGACATATTATGGATCTTGCAGCTGCATTAGCCCAGCTTAAGCAGACTCTGTCACAGGAGGTGACGGATCTGCGGGAACAGGTTGTGCAGCAGCTGCATTACATCGTGGGTTTGCTGGTCTCTGTCCATACTCAGACCCAGCCGGAACCCAAGATACCCCTCCCTTATAGGTTATCGGGAGTGCATGATAAATTTCAGAAATTTAAGGGAGTCTGCAAATTATATTTCAGGCTCCACTCACGTTCTTCAGGTAGCAAAGAACAGAGGGTGGGGTTTGTTGTCTTTCTGTTGCAAGGAGATCCCCCATCCTAGGCTTGCTCTCTACCGATCGACTCTCCATCTACGCGGTCAGTAGATGAGTTTTTAGTGGCTTTGGCCCTTGTCTATGGGGACCCTGAGGGCATTTATCTTGCAGAGTCGAATCTCCATAGACTCCGGCAGGGGACGTGGCCGGCTGAAGACTACTGTTCGGAGTTCCGGAGGTGAGTCACAGACACCCAATTGAATGACCCGGCTCTTAGGAGTCATTTCTGTCATGGGTTGTCTAGTAGGCTCCAGGACTCCATTGCTCAGTAGTCTACTCCAGAGTTGCTGGAGGTCACAATGTCCCTTGCCATCAGAATAGATCGGCGCCTCAGGGAGAGACCCACTCAGCTCCAGGCCCCTGTTCTCCCCACTGAGGATGTCTCACGGGTACAGGTGGATGAACCAATGCAGATAGGGGGGTGTCCCCTCGTGTTGGGTTGCCTGCAGTTCACCGTGTGGTGGGGGCATGTTTTTACTGTGGGCATAAGGATTGCCTCGTGAGTGTCTGTCCATCCATCTCCAGACAACCATCCTAAAAGCCATCTCCCCTAGGTCATGTGGAGGGTGGCGATTTAGGCGTGTATGTGTCCTCCATTTTTTCCCTCTTTTCTGGCTACTATCCCTTCGGGACAAAGAGGGAATCCCATTCCCACTCGTCACGTCAGGGTTATGTTAGGTCCCAGTCTCCCCTCCAGGGATCCATCGGAGGGGTTGTCCATACTGGGATCCTTACTCCTGAATGTACGGTTCCTAAGCCGGTTCTGTCAGGGGTGTCTGCTTCCACTACACCATCTGAAGAACCGCCCTCCCCAGATTGTTTTGAGGAAGGTGACCTGGGCATATACATTTCTTCTGTACTTCCCTCTCCTCTGGTTAATGTGTGTAAGATGCAACCGGAGAGATGGCACACTGTATCTCCCTCTGCCCAGGTTCTTTCTGGATCTATGTGCACCCGGGAGATGTGGTGGGGGTGGGGTGGTTGTCTCTATGGCAGTTCCTCATCTTGAGGGTGGGATTGGCAGGTTTCGGGGTGACACCTCAATTGTCGGTCCTTCAAGGGGTGGTTCACGTTTCAAAAAACTCATGCCTGGTAATAAATGTACAGGTCCAAACCTGCTTGTGAATGACTGTATGTGGGTGTCCACTAATGCCATCAAGTGGACGTGTGCTTCGGGAGCTCTGGGCTCTGGGTTTGTCTGTTCGTATCAGGTGACGGACATTGTAGACCCTTCTTCTGTCCGGTTGGAGCTGCCTTCAGTACTTTGTACCTGTACTGTGTTTCACCGGTCATGGCTCCAGAGATGTGTTGTGTCTACTGTGCCTACGTTTATTGCACCTTTACCTCGCTGCATAGATGGTGTCATTGAGGGACGAGGGGTTATGGAAGTGAACGCTGGTAGTTTGCGGTGTTCTTTCCATAGGTATTGGCCTGACTAATCTGCTCTTGAGGGTTTGGAGGTCCCTCGTTAAAGAGGGGGTACTGTCACAATGGTCTCTCTTTTCTAGGAGACTTGTGACTGCTTTGGACCTAGGTCTCATGTCTGACTTGAGACTTCATATTAAACATGTTCTTTTCCTATGGCTCTGGAGGAGCTAATGTTAGTCTCTGTTGCAGCAAGCTAGCTGGGCCTTCTCTAGGTGTAGCCTTTTTGTGATTAATTCTGCCTTTATAGGATCACAGGGTTCCAGCATGCTTTGCTGGAGATTGAACTTCATTCCTGGCCAAGCTCCTGAGGTGAAAGGAGCTCTGTGGAGAATCTCTTGCTGTCAAGCCGTTTGCTGTTTGATGAAGTGTCAGCAGACGTGAAGTAGCTGTCCTGTTGTTCTTTGCCTGTCCTCCCTTCCCTCATGTCTCTTTATTATAGTGGATGGGACTAGTGCTCCCGCCAGCCTTCCCTAGTGAGTGTTAATATTAGGGCCAGCGTAAGGCTTAGGTTTCCGGTTCGGTGACGAAGTGAAAGAACTCATATAGGGACAGTAGGGAGATCAGGGCTGCCGCAGGTGAGTGCAGGATGTCACCTCTTCCCCGTTCCCTATAAACAGGGCCCTCCTTTGTATTTATTCCCTTTGGTGTTTCCTTGTCTGTTGTTTTTTCATTGTCGCGCACAGGACATCGTTGGTCCATGCGCCACTGTCACGCACAGTTGCTGGACGTCCCCTTAGTCCAAGCGTGACACAAAGGTAGGATGTACAATAGGGCTTATATATCCAGGTGATCAAACTAGCCTTCTAACAAGGAAGGATAGGGTCTAACAAAGCAGTTAATGTATTACATAGGTAGCAATGTTAACTCAATAGTAGTCAATCAATAATAGTAAAACAATATAAAAAAAAACAGAACTAGTCAGCATAACATTAGTTATCATAGGTATATATAGTGCTTATAGGGAAGCACACATGCCACAAATAGTTACTAAAAGTGAGTCTTGCCAGGGTGTAGAGTAAACCCTTTGGGGTGTGGGGTGCAGTGGGTGGCCCTACGCGTGTCGTGTTGGGAGGCTTTGTAAGGGACTGAGGCCGCTTTGTAAAAACCTGTCTTAAATGTGAGGTGCGGATTCTGCCATCACCTTCCGTGACCGGCGCCCGCCCGTTACGTCATTTCCGCAGCGTAACTTACGACAGCGTGTGATGCAGAGTGGGCGGGCTGGCAGGGAGGAGTGAAGAGCGTGCAGTACACAAGCGCAATTGTGCTTGGAGGGGGTTAGCATGGGATTGGCCATTTTAGTAGAGGGCAAGAACCTGTCCATTACCATGGTGATAGTCATCAGTGTGGCAGACTGGCACTACGATTTCAAGCCCTGGAAATGAAGGTTATACAGAAGGCAAAATAACCATAGTAAATGCTGGCAGCAATGGAAGTGGGTAACAGGTTAATGAAGGCACAGGGCTCCTATTGGGGCTAAATAGGAACGCAGTGAGCATCTTGAAGTGGCTCCGGAAATCATAAAGAACAATAGAATAATCATGGCACACTGATGTAAGAAGGGATTAAAGAAGTCCTTTACTTGTAAAAAGGAGGGGGTCAGGGATGAACGAGGGAATCCAATTATGGGTGATAGTCAGTGGTCCCAGGCAATGGGGTGTTTGTGTTGGGAAGTAACGAATGCTTGAATACCAGATTACTTACGTCCAAAAAAAAATAATTGTTATTATTGTAGATAAATGCTACCATGATCGGCGCCTAGTACAACATCAGACCGATGTATTGAGTTAGTATTTGGCAAAGAGGTGATATAAGCTCACATCAAATAATATAGACACAATAAGTTGAGGGTGGTTCCAGTGATGCTATTATGAAGCCGATAAAGCTCAAAAAATATCAATGGACTGCTATGTGGTCAGACAGGGGGTAATTAATACACTATGTTCCAAATTATTATGCAAATTGGTTTTAAGTGTCATAAGGTTTTATTTTTATTTTTTTTCAATGAAACCCGTTGATGGTATTGTGTCTCAGGGTTCTTTGGATCATTGAAATCAATCTCAGATATCTGTGATAATTAGCTTAGCAGGTGAGCCCAATTAATGGAAAACTGGGTGCTCCATAATATTACGCAGGCCACAGTTTTCAAGTAACATGGGAAAGAAAAATGATGTCTCTGCTGCCAAAAAGCAACAAATAGTGCAACGCCTTGGACAAAGGATGAAAACATTTGATATTGCATGAAAACTTAAGCGTGATCATCGTATTGTGAAGAGATTTGTGGCTGATTCTGAGCATTCTGATGTGTTCGTGCAGATAAAGGCAGAATGAGGAGGGTTTCTACCAGGCAAGTTCATAAGATTAAGAGAGCAGCTGCTGAAAAGGTCTTACAAACCAACAAAAGATATTTGAAGCTGCTGGTGCCTCTGGAGTCCCTCTAACTTCAAGGTGTAGGATCCTTCAAAGGCTTGCTGTGGTGAATAAACCTACTATTTGGCCACCCCTAAACAGTGCTCACAAGCAGAAACAATTGCAGTGGGTCCAGATATACATGAAGACTAATTTTCAAACAGTCTTGTTTACTGATGAGTCCCGAGCAAGGAGGTGGAGGAGTCATGTTTTGGGCTGGAATCATTGGGAAACAGCTGGTAGGCCCCTTTAAGGTTCCTGAAAGTGTGAAAATTACCTCTGCAACGTATATAGAGTTTCCAACTGAGAACTTTCTTCCATGGTACAAAAAGCAAAAACATGCCTTTAGGAGCAAAATCATCCTAATGCACCTAACAGGTGTGGGCAATAACTAAATCACACTTGCAGCCAGTTGACATGGATTAAAGTTGACTCAACCTCTGTCCTGTGTCCTTGTGTGTACCACATTGAGCATGGAGAAAAGAAAGAAGACCAAAGAACTGTCTGAGGAATTGAGAAACAAAATTGTGAGGAAGCATGAGCAATCTCAAGGCTACAAGTTCATCTCCAAAGATCTGAATGTTCCTGTGTCTACCGTGCGCAGTGTCATCAAGAAGTTTAAAGCCCATGGCACTGTGGCTAATCTCCCTATATGTGGACGGAAAAGAAAAATTGAGAAGAGATTTCAACGCAAGATTGTGCGGATGGTGGATAAAGAACCTTGACTAACATCCAAACAAGTTCAAGCTGCCCTGCAGTCCGAGGGTACAACAGTGTAAACTCGTACTATCTGTCGGCGTCTGAACGAAAAGGGACTGGTAGGAGACCCAGGAAGACCCCACTTCTTACCCTGAGACATAAAAAAGCCAGGCAGGAGTTTGCCAAAACTTACCTGAGAAAGCCTAAAACGCTTTGGAAGAATGTTCTCTGGTCAGATGAGACAAAAGTAGAGCTTTTTGGGCAAAGGTATCAACATAGAGTTTACAGGAGAAAAAAAGATGCATTCAAAGAAAAGAACACGGTCCCTACAGTCAAACATGGTGGAGGTTCCCTGATGTTTTGGGGTTGCTTTGCTGCCTCTGGCACTGGACTGCTTGACCGTGTGCATGGCATTATGAAGTCTGAAGACTACCAACAAATTTTGCAGCTAAATGTAGGGCCCAGTGTGAGAAAGCTGGGTTTCCCTCAGAGGTCATGGGTCTTCCAGCAGGACAATGACCCAAAACACACTTCAAAAAGCACTAGAAAATGGTTTGAGAGAAAGCACTGGAGACTTCTAAGGTGGCCAACAATGAGTCCAGACCTGAATCCCATAGAACACCTGTGGAGAGATCTAAAAATGGCAGTTTGGAGAAGGCACCCTTCAAATATCAGGGACCTGGAGCAGTTTGCCAAAGAAGAATGGTCTAAAATTCAAGCAGAGCATTGTAAGAAACTCATTGATGGTTACCGGAAGCGGTTGATGGCAGTTATTTTGGCTAAAGGTTGTGCAACCAAGTATTAGGCTGAGGGTGCCAATACTTTTGTCTGGCCCATTTTTGGAGTTTTGTGTGAAATGATCAATGTTTCCTGTACCTGTACGTCCCGATTGCCTAGATTTAGTGTACTTTTTCTTGTCTCCCTTATCCTCATGTAAAGCGCCATGGAACCTAATGGCACTATACAAATAAATAATAATAATAATAATGTTTTGCTTTTTGCTTCATTCTCTTTTGTGTTTTTTCATTGAGGACAAATTAAATGAAGATAATAATACCAAAGAATTTGTGATTGCAATCATTTTCAGGAAGAAACTGAGTATTATCTGACAGAATTGCAGGGGTATCAATACGTTTGGCCAACACTGTATGTAGAAAAAGATTTAATACCACAAGGATTAAGGATTCAGATTTTTTCTTCTTTCCCTGTGATGTGAGTCCTTTAGGGAGAGGTGGGAGGAGGTTGCCAGTGACTGCTCATTGGGGTTTTTAACCCTTCTCAGTGAGCTTAACACTGAGTCACTGAGTGTTATCGAAAAAGAGATGGAAGAGTTGTCGGAGAGAATTTCAGACATGGCATTAAGCGAGGGCATGATAAAATTTAAAGAAAAGACCGAGAATGAGATGTCGAAGCTTGAAATTAAGGCATACAAAATAAAGGTAGTTAATCGTGATCAGGCCGATTTCCAACAGAACCGGGTGTACAAGTGGAAGAATAATGATAGACGTGGACGGCCAAAACCGCGTCCTGACTTTAAACCTAAAAAAACATCTACTGCCCCCCCAAGTGGTGGGCAGGGGCGGACAGGCCCGGGTGGCAGGGAGGCATCTGCCCCCCAGGCCGGTGCTATTGTCCCAGTTAAGGGCCGCCCACTGCAATGATAGGTAATTACAGCGGGACCCGGGAAGCAGGCAGCGGGCTGCGGCTGACAGCAAGGTGGAGGCCAGTGAGTGAGGCTGATCACAACTACCCCCCCGCCCTTCACCTGGCTTGCACCGCTAGCAATCAGCCAACCCACCTCGCCCCCCCGCTCTTCACCCGGATTGGTCCGATAGCACCCCACCGGTCCTCACATCGGCACGGGCTAGAAAAAGTAGTCTGCCCCCCCAGAGCAAGATCTACCAGCCAGCCCCTGGTGGTGGGACTGGAGCTTCTACCTCGAGTGGTACAGACGAATCTGACTCTAATATGTCCGGTATTGGGGTGATCACTAGGTTCAGATCAAAGGCACCTCTGCCTAAGAGTGTCCCCAAAGATCTTCCTAACAGAGAGAGTAGGGCTCTGCAGGTGATTAATTTGTCAAATCATAGATTAACAGATACACAACTTGGGCTTTTGACAAAGGGTCTGTCGTTCTCTCCGACTAATTCTTTAAAATTCTTCACAGCTTTGAAGGACCTGTATCTGTTCTCACGCAAGTTGATTTTTAAAAAATTATATGCTAAGAAACATTCGTCTCCCGATACCTTTGACGCAAATGAACAGGAGGCTCTTGAAAACCTTGAGGATCTGGTGAAATAAGTTCATATAGACCCCTGGGGTAAGTTTCCTCTTTGTACTAGGACCAGATCTCAAAAAGTTCCCTTCTTGTCTGTTTGCTCGGCCATGGAGATGTTTACTAAATTAGTATCAAATGATTTGAAATGCTTGTCACCTAGAAGGAAACGTGACAACCTCACACGGCAGCAAAATCAAGCTCTCTCTGAGTTGGAGAGTCTTAGGGACATCATAATTAAGTCGGCAGACAAGGGGGAAAATATTGTGATATGCCAGTACCTATGTATGAACGGGAGGCCCTTCGCCATTTACGTGATGCTGACACCTATAGGAGATTGCACTTCAACCCAGTAGCCTCTTTCTCTGGACTACTCCAGTCCATCCTGGGTGGTGCATGTGAGCAGAGAACTATCAGCAAACAGGTGGTGGAGGGACTCACTGTTAAGTTCCCGAAGTTCCCCACATTTTATTTGTTACCTAAGGCTGGCTTCACACTTGCAGATGCATCTGCAGCGTTTTGCAGATGCATCTGCAAGTATCAGCATGCAGACCACGGCCGTGGTGTGAATGCTCTCATTCATTCCTATATGTGAGCCGTAAGTAGGCGTATGCCTGCTTACAGATCACACTCTCCCGCCCGCACTATGGACGCGAGATGTTGCGTCCAAGGTGCGGGGCGGGAGTGTGTGATCTGTCAGCAGGCATACGCCTGCTTACGGCTCACATATAGGAATCAATGAGAGCATTCAGACCGCGGTGCGCCCTATTATAAACATAGGGACCGCGGTCTGCATGCTGATACTTGCAGATGCATCTGCAAAACGCTGCAGATGCATCTGCAAGTGTGAAGGCAGCCTAAAGTCCACAAGGATGCCTTGATCCCATAGGCCACCAATCGTGTCCAGCATAGATGGGCTATGTGAGCCCATATGTTAATTTATTGACTTTTATCTAAAACTATTGGTTGAGACATTTGCATCTTATCTCCTTGACATGACGGACGTCCTGACGAAGATCGATGGCATCTTTGTGGAACCCGATGTATTGATAGTAACTGCTGATATAGAGTCCCTGTAAACATGCATCCGCCATAGGAATGGGCTGGAGGCCGTCAGATTTTTTCTGAATGCTGCCGGTGGTGATGGCGCGATGAACAACCTGACAGTCGAGCTCCTCCGTTTTGCATTTACCCACAACTTTTTTGTGTTTAAAGATGTTTTTTACTTGCACTGCCATGGGCGCGGCCTGTGCGTCCTCGTACACTAACCTCTTCCTAGGGTCCTGGGAAAGGGTTTTTTTTAGCGATGAGGGCGTTGCCAGCCGCGACCATGTGCAGTGCTGGTTCCGATATATTAATGATTTGTTATTTTTGTAGCCGGGCACGGCGGAGGAGCTTGACATTTTCATGGGCAGATTGAATGTTAATCCTTAAAAACTACTAGAAAAAAAGCAGCATCAGAAAAACTCACCATCCATGCCAAAGACAGAAAACCAAAAGCACTTACAGGACGCAGTCAGAGCCCAATTGTAGAGCAAGCCCAGCTGCTGGCTGATGAGTCGCCTCTACCAGCAAAATGTGGGAGGCAACCTGCCATGCATACACTAGGCCTGCATAGAGCACCATTCACACTGATACATATGATGCAGAGTGTCTGAAAGCTACCCAACCGCTCCGCTGCCTGAGCATTGGGCCGCACAGTACGATGCTTCTGCACCACTGGATGAACGGCGCCCCTATGGGCCCACCTGCGCCCTGGATGGATAAAAAAGTGCAAAAGTTTTTTATATGATAAATAAAAAACCTTTATAGATGGGATTTTGGTTCATGTGTTGGCCCAAGACACTTAAGCTGACGACCCACGATCAAGGGATCCCATGCTCACCAGTCCTAACAAAATTGTACAAAAACTACTAGAAAAAAAGCAGCATCAGAAAAATATGATGCTGCTTTTTTTCTAGTAGTTTTTGTACAATTTTGTTAGGACTGGTGAGCATGGGATCCCTTGATCGTGGGTCGTCAGCTTAAGTGTCTTGGGCCAACACATGAACCAAAATCCCATCTATAAAGGTTTTTTATTTATCATATAAAAAACTTTTGCACTTTTTTATCCATCCAGGGCGCAGGTGGGCCCATAGGGGCGCCGTTCATCCAGTGGTGCAGAAGCATCGTACTGTGCGGCCCAATGCTCAGGCAGCGGAGCGGTTGGGTAGCTTTCAGACACTCTGCATCATATGTATCAGTGTGAATGGTGCTCTATGCAGGCCTAGTGTATGCATGGCAGGTTGCCTCCCACATTTTGCTGGTAGAGGCGACTCATCAGCCAGCAGCTGGGCTTGCTCTACAATTGGGCTCTGACTGCGTCCTGTAAGTGCTTTTGGTTTTCTGTCTTTGGCATGGATGGTGAGTTTTTCTGATGCTGCTTTTTTTCTAGTAGTTTTTGTACAATTTTGTTAGGACTGGTGAGCATGGGATCCCTTGATCGTGGGTCGTCAGCTTAAGTGTCTTGGGCCAACACATGAACCAAAATCCCATCTATAAAGGTTTTTTATTTATCATATAAAAAACTTTTGCACTTTTTTATCCATCCAGGGCGCAGGTGGGCCCATAGGGGCGCCGTTCATCCAGTGGTGCAGAAGCATCGTACTGTGCGGCCCAATGCTCAGGCAGCGGAGCGGTTGGGTAGCTTTCAGACACTCTGCATCATATGTATCAGTGTGAATGGTGCTCTATGCAGGCCTAGTGTATGCATGGCAGGTTGCCTCCCACATTTTGCTGGTAGAGGCGACTCATCAGCCAGCAGCTGGGCTTGCTCTACAATTGGGCTCTGACTGCGTCCTGTAAGTGCTTTTGGTTTTCTGTCTTTGGCATGGATGGTGAGTTTTTCTGATGCTGCTTTTTTTCTAGTAGTTTTTGTACAATTTTGTTAGGACTGGTGAGCATGGGATCCCTTGATCGTGGGTCGTCAGCTTAAGTGTCTTGGGCCAACACATGAACCAAAATCCCATCTATAAAGGTTTTTTATTTATCATATAAAAAACTTTTGCACTTTTTTATCCATCCAGGGCGCAGGTGGGCCCATAGGGCGCCGTTCATCCAGTGGTGCAGAAGCATCGTACTGTGCGGCCCAATGCTCAGGCAGCGGAGCGGTTGGGTAGCTTTCAGACACTCTGCATCATATGTATCAGTGTGAATGGTGCTCTATGCAGGCCTAGTGTATGCATGGCAGGTTGCCTCCCACATTTTGCTGGTAGAGGCGACTCATCAGCCAGCAGCTGGGCTTGCTCTACAATTGGGCTCTGACTGCGTCCTGTAAGTGCTTTTGGTTTTCTGTCTTTGGCATGGATGGTGAGTTTTTCTGATGCTGCTTTTTTTCTAGTAGTTTTTGTACAATTTTGTTAGGACTGGTGAGCATGGGATCCCTTGATCGTGGGTCGTCAGCTTAAGTGTCTTGGGCCAACACATGAACCAAAATCCCATCTATAAAGGTTTTTATTTATCATATAAAAAACTTTTGCACTTTTTTATCCATCCAGGGCGCAGGTGGGCCCATAGGGGCGCCGTTCATCCAGTGGTGCAGAAGCATCGTACTGTGCGGCCCAATGCTCAGGCAGCGGAGCGGTTGGGTAGCTTTCAGACACTCTGCATCATATGTATCAGTGTGAATGGTGCTCTATGCAGGCCTAGTGTATGCATGGCAGGTTGCCTCCCACATTTTGCTGGTAGAGGCGACTCATCAGCCAGCAGCTGGGCTTGCTCTACAATTGGGCTCTGACTGCGTCCTGTAAGTGCTTTTGGTTTTCTGTCTTTGGCATGGATGGTGAGTTTTTCTGATGCTGCTTTTTTTCTAGTAGTTTTTGTACAATTTTGTTAGGACTGGTGAGCATGGGATCCCTTGATCGTGGGTCGTCAGCTTAAGTGTCTTGGGCCAACACATGAACCAAAATCCCATCTATAAAGGTTTTTTATTTATCATATAAAAAACTTTTGCACTTTTTTATCCATCCAGGGCGCAGGTGGGCCCATAGGGGCGCCGTTCATCCAGTGGTGCAGAAGCATCGTACTGTGCGGCCCAATGCTCAGGCAGCGGAGCGGTTGGGTAGCTTTCAGACACTCTGCATCATATGTATCAGTGTGAATGGTGCTCTATGCAGGCCTAGTGTATGCATGGCAGGTTGCCTCCCACATTTTGCTGGTAGAGGCGACTCATCAGCCAGCAGCTGGGCTTGCTCTACAATTGGGCTCTGACTGCGTCCTGTAAGTGCTTTTGGTTTTCTGTCTTTGGCATGGATGGTGAGTTTTTCTGATGCTGCTTTTTTTCTAGTAGTTTTTGTACAATTTTGTTAGGACTGGTGAGCATGGGATCCCTTGATCGTGGGTCGTCAGCTTAAGTGTCTTGGGCCAACACATGAACCAAAATCCCATCTATAAAGGTTTTTTATTTATCATATAAAAAACTTTTGCACTTTTTTATCCATCCAGGGCGCAGGTGGGCCCATAGGGGCGCCGTTCATCCAGTGGTGCAGAAGCATCGTACTGTGCGGCCCAATGCTCAGGCAGCGGAGCGGTTGGGTAGCTTTCAGACACTCTGCATCATATGTATCAGTGTGAATGGTGCTCTATGCAGGCCTAGTGTATGCATGGCAGGTTGCCTCCCACATTTTGCTGGTAGAGGCGACTCATCAGCCAGCAGCTGGGCTTGCTCTACAATTGGGCTCTGACTGCGTCCTGTAAGTGCTTTTGGTTTTCTGTCTTTGGCATGGATGGTGAGTTTTTTTGAATGTTAATCCTTATAACATCAACTTGACTTACAAGTATGATGTTAAGAAAATTGAATTTTTGGACATATTAATCAAGGTGGGGTCTGACGGCTTTATAACAATTGATGTGTACCATAAACCCACCTCGGTCAATGCTCTTTTACACACGACATCTACCCATGACAGGTCAATTATTTGCACCGTCCCCACCGGCCTTTTTTTTACGTATGAAGCGTATCTGCTCTTCGGAAGAAAAATTTGAGGTGCAGGCGGCAGATTTGGCGTTACGGTTCAGAGAGAGGGGCTACAGTAATCGAAGTATTATGAAGGGTTATCTCTGGGCAAAACATACTCCCAGAATTGAATTATTGCATACAAAGGCTACCCAGGGGAACGAACTCTGACTCACAATCAGTGAGATATATTACAACATAAAATCACGAGTGGGAGAACCTCAGGTTCGCTCTTACGCGTCACTGGCCATTTGTCCAAACCGACCCTCATCTATGGGATTCACTTTCCCAATTCCCTATGATCACGGCATGCAGGTCCTGTAACTTGCGAGATATACTTGTTCAAAGCCATTATATAGTAAAAAAAACATCCATGTTCGGGTCAACTCGTCCTTTGAGGGGGTGTTTCCCTTGTGGCCCACTGTTCGGCCTGCAGCAATGTCCTTCGCTTCCTTTGCGTCAGCAGATGGTAAGAACACCTATAATATTATGGAGTACATAAACTGTGGCAGTGTGGTATATTATGCCACCTGCGCGTGTCCCTGGATTTATGTTGGTTTGACATCTAGGGAGCTGCGAAAACATATAGGGGTGCACTTGAGGGGCATTGCTGTGGCCCGGACGGTGGAGGACCCTTCAACTTTAAAAACATTGCCCCGTCACTTTAGGACCCACCAGGGTCGTGATCATTCCTCACTGAAATTCAGGGGGATTGAAATCATTCATGGTGGGATCCGCGGTGGCAATACCAGAAGGGTCCTTGCACAACATGAGACATGATGGATCGTTACCTTGGGAACTATGTATCCCGAGGGTTTGAATGAGTCCCTCAGTTTTGCCTCTTTTTTGTGATCATCCCCCATCATGTCTTCTGTTGATTTGTGACTATTTTAATTTAATTTTAATTTCATTATATTTTCTTTATAACAGATCTTTTGTGGTTGACATCGCACCCACCTTCCTAGTCTATTGACTCTCCCCTGTGTCTTTTTGAGTGTGAGAACTTTACATTGATGTGGATTCCCAGACATGAATTGGCTACTTTCACTTTTTGGATTGCAAATACTTGAAGACTGGAGTTGTATTTCGCACCATATGTAATTAAGATGTGGACTTAATCATCTGGGACATGATGACTTATGTATATATTCTTGACTAGTAAAAAGGCCCGATGCTATCGCATCGGGAGTGCGGTGAGATGGAGATGGGGGCGGGCTGTTTGGCACTGGGGGCAGCAGCTGTGACTTGACCCTGTGCTGTCTGTCGCGTGCGTGGTGGTTTTTGGTCGTTGTGTCTGCCCCTCTCCTCTGTGCGTTGTGTAATGTGGCGGCAGAGGATGGTGGCATGAGGAAGTGGTGCAGTTCCTTGTTCAGTCTGGGGCAGGGTGAGTGACGTGAGGGAGTTGAGTGCGGTGAGCCGGCTGCAGGCTGAGTGGGGTGAGTGCGGGCTGCGTGGAGTGAGTGCGGGCTGAGTGGAGTGAGTGCAGGCTGAGCAGGTAGGGTGAGTGAGTAGAGGGTGTGTGCGTGCAGGTTGAGTGAGTGTGGAGTAACCGTGGTGTAGGCTGAATGAGCATGGGGCTGGGTGAGCGCGGGGCTGGGTGAGTGGTGTTATTCACCATCTTATTAGTTGACCATGAAAAGGTATGAAGCACTGAGGACTGGAGGATTGTAATATGTTTCAGAGCAATTAGAGTAATACACCTCAGCTGGTGCAGAACCTCATAATACACGTCAGCAGCTGCAGATCCTAATAATACACCAGATGGGCTACAGAAGCTCATAATAGACTTCAGCTGCAGGAGAACCTCACAATACACCTAATCTTGTGCAAAACCTCATAATAGACCTCAGCTGCTGCAGAAGCTCATAATAGACTTCAGCCGCTGCATAAGCTCATAATAAACTTGAGCTGCTGCAGAACTTCATAATATAGCAGAGCTGCAGCAGGGCCTGATAATACATGTCAGCTGCTGCAGAACCTCATAATACACTTCTGCTGGTGCAGAATGTAATAATATAGGTGAGGTGCTGGAGAACTTCATAATACACCTAATCTGCAGCTGAACGTCATAGACCTAATCTGCTGCAGAAGCTCCCATTATCAACATGGTTTTACGAGGGACCGTTCCTGTCAAACTAATCTGATAAGCTTCTATGAAGAAGTAAGTTCTGGACTGGACCAAGGAAATGCAGTGGATGTGGTGTATATGGACTTTTCAAAAGCTTTTGATACGGTGCCACACAAAAGGTTGATACATAAAATGAGGGCAGTGGGGATAGGGGAAAATATGTGTAAGTGGGTTAAGAACTGGCTTAGTGATAGGAAACAAAGGGTGGTTATTAATGGAACACACTCAGAATGGGTCACAGTTAACAGTGGGGTACCACAGGGGTCAGTGTTGGGCCCGCTTCTATTTAATATAATTATTAATGACCTTGTAGGGGGCATAGAGAGTAGAATCTCAATATTTGCAGATGACACTAAACTCTGCAGGGTAATCAATACAGAGGACGACAATTTTATATTACAGGAGGATTTATGTAAACTAGAAGCTTGGGCTGATAAATGGCAAATGAGCTTTAATGGGGATAAATGTAAAGTCATGCACTTGGGCAGAGGAAACAAAAGGTATAATTATGTGCTTAATTGTAAAACACTGGGCAAAACTGTCACTGAAAAAGACCTGGGTGTATGGGTAGATGACAAACTCACATTTAGTGGCCAGTGTCAGGCAGCTGCTGCAAAGGCAAATAAAATAATGGGATGCATTAAAAGAGGCATAGATGCTCATGAGGAGAACATAATTTTACCTCTATACAAGTCACTAGTGCGACCACACTTAGAATACTGTGTACAATTCTGGTCTCCGGTGTATAAGAAAGACATAGCTGAACTAGAGCGGGTCCAGAGAAGAGCGACAAAAGTCATTAGAGGACTAAGGGGTCTGCAATACCAAGACAGGTTATTAAACTTGGGGTTATTTAGCTTGGAAAAACGAAGGCTTAGGGGTGATCTTATAATAATGTATAAATATATGAGGGGACAGTACAGAGACCTTTCTAATGATCTCTTTACTCTTAGGCCTGAGACTGGGACAAGGGGGCATCCTCTACGTCTGGAGGAAAGAAGGTTTAATCATAATCACAGACGCGGATTCTTTACTGTAAGAGCAGTGAGACTATGGAACTCTCTGCCACATGATGTTGTAATGAGTGAGTCACTACTAACATTTAAGAAGGGCCTGGATGCCTTTCTTGAAAACTATAATATTACCGGTTATATATACTAGATTCTTTGATAGGGCGTTGATCCAGGGAATTAGTCTGATTGCCGTATCTGGAGTCAGGAAGGAATTTTTTTCCCCAATGTGGAGCTTAGTGTTGCCACATGGGTTTTTTTTTGCCTTCCTCTGGATCAACATGTTAGGCTATGGGTTGAACTAGATGGACTTAAAGTCTTCCTTCAACCTTAAAAACTATGTTACTATGTTACTATGTATGTAATACAGCTGAGGTGGTGCAGAACGTCATTATACAACAGAGCTGAGCGGGAGGATGTTGCAGGGATCGGGTGTAGCGGGAGGATGGGTGAGCGGGTGAGCTGCTGAGCATCGGGGTGAGCGGCGGGTGAGTGGGAGGATGTTGCATGGAGCGGGAGGATGGGTGAGCGGGTGAGCTGCTGAGCATCGGGTGAGCGGCGGGTGAGTGGGAGGATGTTTCAGGGAGCGGGAGGATGGGGGAGTGGGTGAGCTGGTGAGCAGCGGGTGAGCGGCGGGTGAGTGGGAGTATGTGGCGGTTGAGCGGCGGCCGGTGCTTGTAGCGGGCAGTGGTTGGGGTGTGGGTTGTTGGCAGCAGTGTTTTCGGGCTTCCGGCCAGTGTCAGCAGCGGCTCGCGATGGTGCATGCGCGCCATCGCTCGCAGCGTGATACCGGCACAGTGGCCGGAAGCCAAAAACTGACAATTATGTATAGAGATGCCGCTATAATCCAGTCATTTTCATGTTGTGCCACATTATGTGGGGTAATTTAAATTTGCGCCCGAACACTTTGATCACTTATCTGTGCCCAGCGCTGTAATTACCTCCTTCCATGCTCCACTGTGGTGCGCGACATCTGATAATGCGGCAGAGCAAGCCGGGAGCTATGGTGACGCGTCCCAGCTCCCGGACATGCACATTACATTTACTGCATTGACGCCATGTCACTTCCAGTGTGAATCGCGGAACCGGAAGTGACATAGTGCTAATCAAGCACACATGATCTGGTATTTCTAATTATAGAGCGCTATATATAGGCGGCTCTAGGTGGTCCCTATGTCACTCCACAAATCCCCCCTGATGAAGCAGCAATAAAGAAGAAAAGTACGTTGGGGAGCTTTTAGCTGGGGACTCTCTGTTCCACTGTTGGGGTAACATGCTTTTCATGTATTGAGTAGGGGTATTTGGATTGTTATGCTGTTTACCTTTACCCTTAGGGTTAATGTAGGCGGCTGCTGGGTGACACCAGCTACATGCTATTAGGGGTTTCTAATGGTACCTGCATTGTCTGCCATAAAAAGTATGCACATGCACTTTAATTAAACTGTATTTACCATGCAGTCAATACCGCAGTCCATTATGTAGATATCTCTTGTATACCATCTGTCAATTTGATATAATCCACCAATTGTATCCCTATGTATTGAATGCAACTATGCTATATTACATGTACTGCGTGTTTTAACCCCATGTGATCTCACCTTCCTTTTGTTTATTTGGCACTGCGAAAATAGTTTAATACAATTCATTATAAACACACACCTTCTCTCCTTTGTCTTCATGGTTAAATGTAATATTGGAGTGTTGACAGAGCAATTCCCTTGCTGCTGTCTTTGCAAAAGATTGTATGGAATTGTTTATATTTATATCTGTAATGTTGCTGTTTACACCCAATTCAGGTCCTCCTTGTCCCTTAATGTCAGACTCTCTGTTATCCTTATTGGTTAGAGTAGGGCCGGCGTCAGAACCCGGGCAAGTACCGGGGCCCGGATTGCCGGGGGAGAGCCCACTGGGCCCTTGAGTGCCGTAGACTTTGCCCCTAACAGGGGTCCTTGAGCGCAGCCCCCACCTCACACCCGGGGGACCCCTGGGCTCTGCCCCCCCTCCCTTTCCCTTCTACCCTCACCGGCCACTGATCGCACTGCAGTCTGTGATGTCGAGTGAGTTACAGCCGCTATACTTCCTGTATCGCCGCACACACAGGAAATAGAGCAGCTGCAGCTCATTCTGCATAGCAGGCTGCAGTGCGAACAGCGGCTGCCTGTGAGGTTAGAAGGTAGAGAGGTGGAGGCAGCACTCAGGGACCCTGGGGGTGAGGTGGAGGGAAGCACTCAGGGGCCTCTTGAGGTGAGGTGGGGGCAGTGCTCAGGAGCCCTGGGGATGAGTTTGGGGCAGCGTTCAGGGACACCTGGGAGTGAGATGGAGGGAAGCACTCAGGGGCCTCCGGAGCTAAGGTGGGGGCAGCACTCAGGGGGGCCCCAGGGGTGAGGTGGGGGCAGCGCTCAGGGAGGCCCCTCGGGTGGGGTGAGGTGGGGGGCAACTCTTGGGGTCCCCAGGGTGAGGTGGGGGCAGCGCTCAGGGAGCCCTTGGGGGTGAGGTGGGGGCAGTGTTCAGGGGGCTCCTGGGGCTGAGGTGGGGGGCAGCACTCAGGGGGCCCTTGGGGGTGAGGTGGAAGGCAGCACTCAAGGGGCCCCTGGGGGTGAGGTGAGGGCAGCACTCAAGATCCCCCAGGTGTGAGGTAGGGTGGGAAGGCAGTGCTCAGGGGCTCCAGGGGATGAGGTGGGGGCAGGGCTTAGGAGCCCCCTGGGGGTGAGGTGGAGGGCAGAACTCAGGGGACTCCTGGGGCTGAGGTGGAGGGAAGCACTCAGGGGCCTCAGAAGGCGAGGTGGGGCAGCACTCAGGGGGGCCCCTGGGGTGAGGTGGAGGGCAGCACTTAGGGGCCCCCAGAGTGAGGTGGGGGCAGCATTCAGGGGTCCCTTGGGGGTGAGGTGGGGGCAGTGCTCAGGGGGCTCCTTTGGATGAGGTGGGGGGCATCACTCAGGGGGCCCCTGGGCGTGAGGTGGGGGCAGCACTCAAGGTCCGCCGGGAGTGTGGTGCAGGGGGGAGACAGCATGCAGGGGGAGACAGGTACTGAGGGAGACAGTGTACAGAGGGGAGACAGCATGCTGCGGGGAGACAGGTACTGGGGGGAGACAACGTGCAGGGGGGAGACAGGTACTGGAGGACACAGGCACAGGGGGGAGCTAGCATGCAGGGGGAGATAGGTACTGGGGGTAGATAGTGTGCAGAGGAAGACAGGTAATGGAGGAGACAGCATGCAGGGGGAAGACAGGTACTGGGGGGAGACGGGTGCCAGGGGGAGACAAGCACATGGGGAGACAGTGTGTAGGGGGAGACAGCATGCAGGGGGGAGACAGGTATTGGGGGTAGGCAGTGTACAGGGGTAGACAGGTACTGGGGGGGAGACAGGCACAGGGGAGACAGCGTGCAGGGGACAGACAGGTACTGGGTGTAGACAACATGCAGAGGGGAGACAGGTAATAGGGGGAGACAGTGTGCAGGGGGAGATAGGTGCAAAGGAGACAGGTACTGGGGAGAGACAGCATGCAGGGGGAGAGACAGCATGCAGGGGGGAGACATCATGCAGAGGGGAAACGGGTACTGAGGGTAGACATCGTGCAGAGGGGAGACAGGTACTGGGGGAGACAGCGTGCAGGGGGAAACAGGTACTGGGGGGAGACAGCATACAGGAGGGACAGGTACTGGGGGGAGACAGGCACCGGGGGAGACAGCATGAAGGTGGAAGACAGGTATTGGGGGGAGACAGGTGCACAGGAAGGAGACAGGTGCAGGGGGAGGCACAGCGTGCAGTAAGGGAGACAGGCACAGGTGATAGATTGTGCGCAGGTGGAGACAGGTGCAGGGGAGAGACAGATAGTGCAGGGGGAGACAGGCGCCCATGAAGGAGACAGGCGCGCAAGGGTGAGACAGGTGCACCGGGAGAGATATGTACACAGGGAGAGATACTGTAGGTGTGCAGGGGGGATACAGTGCACAGGAAGGAGACCGGCACAGGAGAAGACAGGTGCAGGGGAAAGACACAGCGCACAGAGAGAGGAACAAGCTAAGGGAAGAGACAGTCTCAAGGGAGAGACACAGACAGCGCACATTGGAGAGAGACTGCGCAGAGAGAGGAGAGACCGCACAAGGGGCTAGACATGCACATAGAGTGGAGAGACTGGAGAGATAATGCACAGGCACAGAGAGGGAAGAGACTGTGCACAGGAGGAAAGACATGCACAGAGAGGGTAGAGACATCGCACAGGGTGGGAGAGACAGTATTTGAGGGGAGAGACAGCACAATGGTGGGAAAGATAGCACGGTAGGGATTAAATTTGAGAGGGATATGTAGATATATCTATATCTATATCTATATAATATATATATATAGTCCGCAACCTTTATAAAAAAAATATATATACAGCAGTATGTGCTAAGGGGGTCCACTGAGACTCTTTTGCCTGGGGCCCACAAAAATCTGGAGCTGGCCATGGGTTAGAGGCAGGCCAGCCTCATCCTTGCTCCTAGCTCCTTGCCCAGTAGTGGGCTTGTACCCACTACTTGGAAAGGAGCTGGGAGCAAGGATGAGGCTAGCCTGCCTCTAACCAATAAGGGTAACAAAGAGTCTGACAGGAAGGGACAAGGAGGACCTGAACTGGGTGTAAATGGCAACATTACAGATGTAGCATACCTCTACATAAAGACATCCTCTTTAAGTGAGAATAATCATGTACCCACACTGTTGAGAGTGTAAATACAGTAACTAAGGTTCTGAGCTTGACTTAAGTCCGGAAAGTTGTCAACACCATGATGGAGGGTGATTGACACTTATCCAACCATCTAAAAGGACACCTGGAAGAACCCATTTAGTAAAAGACTCCTTTCAAAAACTTCCAAATCCTGGTCTACGTGGCTTATCTGGTATCAAGGCCTACAACTTACGGGTCTCCACACATTGATGACATCCATATATTGGATAATGCAAATACTGTGTTTAACCAGAATAATAATAATATTAATAATATTTATTCAATTATATAGCACTATTGATTCCATAGCACTTTACATACATGGGTAATGCTGTCTCTCTTGGAGCTCACAATCTAAATATCCTATCAGTATGTCTTTACAATGTGGGAGGAAACCAGAGTGCCCGAAGGAAACCCACACAAACACAGGGAGAACATACAAACTCCTTGCAGATGTTGTCCTTCATGTCCTTGGTGGGAGTTGAACCCAGGACCTCAAGACCCCAGTGCTGCAAAGGCTGCAGTGCTAAACACTTGAGCCAGAGTGCCTTTAATGAGCCTTTCAAAACAAAGGGAAGGCGAAACGCATTGGGCGGAGTTATAAAACCTTATTGCTGCTTTAAACATTGTGTTCATCTTTTTCCACTCGTTCATCAGGACCTCTGACAGAGGGTTGGGTTTACGACTTAGGTGCAGAAAGGGACACTTACATTAACACAATAACACATTGACATCCTCTGGGGTCTTCTCAAGGGCAATTGACCTG
>JARQOC010000008.1:95341967-95485459 GCA_033576535.1 Allobates femoralis
TACCCCTTGCATCTAGCAGGTGGCTGAAAGTTTCCCCCCAGGGGGTACACATGCGTCTAGACACCGGTACCCCAGACCCCTGCAACCTATAACATGGGGGCGGTTTGTAGCAACCAGCGACCATCCATGTATTCAGGGAGAGGCTGGTGGTGAATGCAGACACATGGACACCATTAGGCCCCTGCCACACTCAGGTGTTACATAGTGTCTGAGCAGCCTATTGGTGACGCCTCCTATTAGACCGGGCGGGCTGTTCAGCACTGATATATGCAACACAGTGACAGACGCCCCCTAGAGGAAAACAACCTCAACTGCAAAAGATAAAAAGATGCAGGTTGACACTAAGATAAAGATGTAAGGTGTCAGTTGGTATTATGGCGCCAGAATATCGTAAGCTCGTGACCCACCGTCAAGGGCCCTTACACTCACGAGTACCTAGCCACATGTATAACACATGTACAATTTAGCTTTAAAAAAAATAACCGAATAGGTACTAAATATCAAAATAGAAAAACTCACCAAAATTGGTCGCTTTTTTTTACCCCTTGCATCTAGCAGGTGGCTGCAGATTCCCCCAGGAGGTAGCACATGCGTCTAGACACCGGTACACAGACCCCTGCAACCTATAACATGGGGGCGGTTTGTAGCAACCAGCGACCATCCATGTATTCAGGGAGAGGCTGGTGGTGAATGCAGACACATGGACACCATTAGGCCCCTGCCACACTCAGGTGTTACATAGTGTCTGAGCAGCCTATTGGTGACGCCTCCTATTAGACCGGGCGGGCTGTTCAGCACTGATATATGCAACACAGTGACAGACGCCCCCTAGAGGAAAACAACCTCAACTGCAAAAGATAAAAAGATGCAGGTTGACACTAAGATAAAGATGTAAGGTGTCAGTTGGTATTATGGCGCCAGAATATCGTAAGCTCGTGACCCACCGTCAAGGGCCCTTACACTCACGAGTACCTAGCCACATGTATAACACATGTACAATTTAGCTTTAAACAAAAATAACCGAATAGGTACTAAATATCAAAATAGAAAAACTCACCAAAATTGGTCGCTTTTTTTTACCCCTTGCATCTAGCAGGTGGCTGCAGATTCCCCCAGGAGGTAGCACATGCGTCTAGACACCGGTACACAGACCCCTGCAACCTATAACATGGGGGCGGTTTGTAGCAACCAGCGACCATCCATGTATTCAGGGAGAGGCTGGTGGTGAATGCAGACACATGGACACCATTAGGCCCCTGCCACACTCAGGTGTTACATAGTGTCTGAGCAGCCTATTGGTGACGCCTCCTATTAGACCGGGCGGGCTGTTCAGCACTGATATATGCAACACAGTGACAGACGCCCCCTAGAGGAAAACAACCTCAACTGCAAAAGATAAAAAGATGCAGGTTGACACTAAGATAAAGATGTAAGGTGTCAGTTGGTATTATGGCGCCAGAATATCGTAAGCTCGTGACCCACCGTCAAGGGCCCTTACACTCACGAGTACCTAGCCACATGTATAACACATGTACAATTTAGCTTTAAACAAAAATAACCGAATAGGTACTAAATATCAAAATAGAAAAACTCACCAAAATTGGTCGCTTTTTTTTACCCCTTGCATCTAGCAGGTGGCTGCAGATTCCCCCAGGAGGTAGCACATGCGTCTAGACACCGGTACACAGACCCCTGCAACCTATAACATGGGGGCGGTTTGTAGCAACCAGCGACCATCCATGTATTCAGGGAGAGGCTGGTGGTGAATGCAGACACATGGACACCATTAGGCCCCTGCCACACTCAGGTGTTACATAGTGTCTGAGCAGCCTATTGGTGACGCCTCCTATTAGACCGGGCGGGCTGTTCAGCACTGATATATGCAACACAGTGACAGACGCCCCCTAGAGGAAAACAACCTCAACTGCAAAAGATAAAAAGATGCAGGTTGACACTAAGATAAAGATGTAAGGTGTCAGTTGGTATTATGGCGCCAGAATATCGTAAGCTCGTGACCCACCGTCAAGGGCCCTTACACTCACGAGTACCTAGCCACATGTATAACACATGTACAATTTAGCTTTAAACAAAAATAACCGAATAGGTACTAAATATCAAAATAGAAAAACTCACCAAAATTGGTCGCTTTTTTTACCCCTTGCATCTAGCAGGTGGCTGCAGATTCCCCCAGGAGGTAGCACATGCGTCTAGACACCGGTACACAGACCCCTGCAACCTATAACATGGGGGCGGTTTGTAGCAACCAGCGACCATCCATGTATTCAGGGAGAGGCTGGTGGTGAATGCAGACACATGGACACCATTAGGCCCCTGCCACACTCAGGTGTTACATAGTGTCTGAGCAGCCTATTGGTGACGCCTCCTATTAGACCGGCGGGCTGTTCAGCACTGATATATGCAACACAGTGACAGACGCCCCCTAGAGGAAAACAACCTCAACTGCAAAAGATAAAAAGATGCAGGTTGACACTAAGATAAAGATGTAAGGTGTCAGTTGGTATTATGCGCCAGAATATCGTAAGCTCGTGACCCACCGTCAAGGGCCCTTACACTCACGAGTACCTAGCCACATGTATAACACATGTACAATTTAGCTTAAACAAAAATAACCGAATAGGTACTAAATATCAAAATAGAAAAACTCACCAAAATTGGTCGCTTTTTTTAACCCCTTGCATCTAGCAGGTGGCTGCAGATTCCCCAGGAGGTAGCACATGCGTCTAGACACCGGTACACAGACCCCTGCAACCTATAACATGGGGCGCGGTTTGTAGCAACCAGCGACCATCCATGTATTTAGGGAGAGGCTGGTGGTGAATGCAGACACATGGACACCATTAGGACCCTGCCACACTCAGGTGTTACATAGTGTCTGAGCAGCCTATTGGTGACGCCTCCTATTAGACCGGGCGGGCTGTTCAGCACTGATATATGCAACACAGTGACAGGACGCCCCCTAGAGGATAAACAACCTCAACTGCAAAAGATAAAAAGATTGCAGGTTGACACTAAGATAAAGATTTAAGGTGTCAGTTGTATTTTTATCTTTTGCAGTTGAGGTTGTTTTCCTCTAGGGGGCGTCTGTCACTGTGTTGCATATATCAGTGCTGAACAGCCCGCCCGGTCTAATAGGAGGCGTCACCAATAGGCTGCTCAGACACTATGTAACACCTGAGTGTGGCAGGGGCCTAATGGTGTCCATGTGTCTGCATTCACCACCAGCCTCTCCCTGAATACATGGATGGTCGCTGGTTGCTACAAACCGCCCCCATGTTATAGGTTGCAGGGGTCTGTGTACCGGTGTCTAGACGCATGTGCTACCTCCTGGGGGAACTGCAGCCACCTGCTAGATGCAAGGGGTAAAAAAAAGCGACCAATTTTGGTGAGTTTTTCTATTTTGATATTTAGTACCTATTCGGTTATTTTTGTTTAAAGCTAAATTGTACATGTGTTATACATGTGGCTAGGTACTCGTGAGTGTAAGGGCCCTTGACGGTGGGTCACGAGCTTACGATATTCTGGCGCCATAATACCAACTGACACCTTACATCTTTATCTTAGTGTCAACCTGCATCTTTTTATCTTTTGCAGTTGAGGTTGTTTTCCTCTAGGGGGCGTCTGTCACTGTGTTGCATATATCAGTGCTGAACAGCCCGCCCGGTCTAATAGGAGGCGTCACCAATAGGCTGCTCAGACACTATGTAACACCTGAGTGTGGCAGGGGCCTAATGGTGTCCATGTGTCTGCATTCACCACCAGCCTCTCCCTGAATACATGGATGGTCGCTGGTTGCTACAAACCGCCCCCATGTTATAGGTTGCAGGGGTCTGTGTACCGGTGTCTAGACGCATGTGCTACCTCCTGGGGGAATCTGCAGCCACCTGCTAGATGCAAGGGGTAAAAAAAAGCGACCAATTTTGGTGAGTTTTTCTATTTTGATATTTAGTACCTATTCGGTTATTTTTGTTTAAAGCTAAATTGTACATGTGTTATACATGTGGCTAGGTACTCGTGAGTGTAAGGGCCCTTGACGGTGGGTCACGAGCTTACGATATTCTGGCGCCATAATACCAACTGACACCTTACATCTTTATCTTAGTGTCAACCTGCATCTTTTTATCTTTTGCAGTTGAGGTTGTTTTCCTCTAGGGGGCGTCTGTCACTGTGTTGCATATATCAGTGCTGAACAGCCCGCCCGGTCTAATAGGAGGCGTCACCAATAGGCTGCTCAGACACTATGTAACACCTGAGTGTGGCAGGGGCCTAATGGTGTCCATGTGTCTGCATTCACCACCAGCCTCTCCCTGAATACATGGATGGTCGCTGGTTGCTACAAACCGCCCCCATGTTATAGGTTGCAGGGGTCTGTGTACCGGTGTCTAGACGCATGTGCTACCTCCTGGGGGAATCTGCAGCCACCTGCTAGATGCAAGGGGTAAAAAAAAGCGACCAATTTTGGTGAGTTTTTCTATTTTGATATTTAGTACCTATTCGGTTATTTTTGTTTAGAGGTTCAACAATGACCCATGCATACAGACATGTAGTAGGGCCTGCAACCCTCAAGTGGGTGTATTGTAGTATTGCCCTTTGGCAGGGCAGCCGAAAATTGGGAGGCTCAACAATGACCCTGGATACAGACATGTAGTAGGGCCTGTAACCCTCAAGTGGGTGTATTGTAGTATAGGCCTTTGGCAGGACAGCCAAAAATTGGGAGGTTCAACAATGACCCTGGATACAGACATGCAGGAGGGCCTGTAAACCTCAAGTGGGTGTATTGTAGTATTGCCCTTTGGCCGGGCAGCTAAAAATTGGGAGGCTCCACATTGTCCCTGGATAGAGACGTGCAGGAGGGCCTGTAAACCTGAAGTGGGTGTATAGTAGTATAGCCCTTTGGCCAGGGCAGCCAAAAATTGGGAGGTTCAACAATGACCCTGGATACAGACATGCAGGAGGGCCTGTAAACCTCAAGTGGGTGTATTGTAGTATTGCCCTTTGGCAGGGCAGCCAAAAATTGGGAGGCTCCACATTGTCCCTGGATAGAGATGTGCAGGAGGGCCTCAAAACATTTTTCCCATTAAAAAGGAGCGGGTCTCCTGTCGTTGTAATGCCCATTCTAAAAGAATGGGCGAAAAAATTTACCACTGCGGGTATACCTCAAACAACAGCCTAACTATTGTAACGGTCATCATGGTGGCACATGAGGAGAAGGAGGAGCAGTCCAGCGATTAGCCAAAGTCCAGAAGTGTGTACCCATGGGTGAGTGGAGGTACATGGCAAATTCCCATAACAAATTTAAATTCCGCTGTCATTTGTTGGTGGTGTGGTGAAGTCTGGCCCAATCCAACCCTTGTTCATCTTGATCAGAGTCAGTCTGTCAGCATTTTCAGTTGACAGGCGGGTGCGTTTATAAGTAATGATTCCACCTGCGGCACTGAAAACACGCTCTGACAAAACGCTAGCGGCAGGGCAGGCCAGGACTTCCAAGGCGTAGAGAGCCAATTCATGCCACGTGTCCAGCTTAGAGACCCAATAATTGAAAGGCACAGGGGAAACTCGCAGTACAGTTGTTCGATCTGCAAGGTACTCCTTCAGCATCTGCCCAAACTTAGCATTTCTGGTGGCACTACCCCGCACCTCAGGGGCTGTGGTATGTGAGGGGCTGAGAAAACTGTCCCACATCGTAACGACTGTAACGACTCTCGGCCGTACGCCTTGGTTGTCCACCGAATCCTGACCTATGCCGCTAGCATTTTGTGAGGGGAATGATTTGCCTACTTCCGTGACTATGGCCCTGTGGAACTGCTGCATTTTGGCTGACCTCTCCGCCTCAGGAATGAGAGACATAAAGTTCTCCTTGTAGCGTGGGTCTAACAGTGCTGCCAACCAGTACTGATTGTCGGCCAAGATGTTCTGAACGCGAGGGTCACGAGCCAGGCAGCTTACCATAAAGTCAGCCATGTGCGCCAGACTCTTAACAGCCATCACTTCAGTATCCAGACCAACACGATGACTGAACATGCTGTCCTCCTCCTCCTCATCTCCCCTGTCCTCTGGCCAGCCACGCTGAATCGAGGGTATGACTGGTGTGCATGTCATATCCTCAATTTGGCCAGAGAGTTGCTCCATGTCTTCATCCTCCTCCTCCTCATCATAGTCCTCCACTGCCCGTTGTGATGAGATGAGGCTGGGCTGTGTGTTTTCACCCACACCCACTACTGTTTCTTGCTCCAAGTCATCGCGCTCGGCCTGCAATGCATCCTCTTTGATTTTCAGCAGAGACCGTTTTAGAAGGCAGAGTAGTGGTATGGTGACGCTAATAATGGCGTCATCACCGCTCACCATCTTGGTGGAGTCCTCAAAGTTTTGGAGGACGGTACATAGGTCCGACATCCATCTCCACTCCTCAGGTGTTATGTGTGGAGTTTGACCCATTTCCCGACAGTCCACAACTGCCCTCTTCTGCTCACATATCCTGACCAACATGTGCAGAGTTGAATTCCAACGCGTGGGGACATCACACACCAGTCTGTGGGCTGGAAGACGCAAACGGCGCTGAAAGCCGGCAAGGCAGGCTGAAGCAGCAGGTGACTTGCGAAAATGTGCAGACAGACGGCGAACTTTTACCAGCAGGTCAGACACCTCTGGGTATGACTTTACAAACCTCTGAACCACCAGGTTGAGCACATGGGCCACGCATGGAACATGCATCAGCTGGCCTCGCCTCAAAGCTGCCACCAGGTTCCGGCCATTGTCACACACAACCTTTCGTGGCTTTAGGTTCAGAGGTGTGATCCAGTGATCTGCCTGCTGTTTCAGAGCTGTCCACACCTCTTCTGCATTGTGGGGTTTGTCACCTATGCAGACTAGCTTCAGCACAGCCTGTTGCCGCTTTGCAGAGGCAGTGCTGCAGTGCTTCCAGCTTGGGACTGGTGTGGAGGGTACAGTGGATGAGGATGCGCAGGCAGGGCCGGTTTTAGGCAAAGTGGGGCCCTAGGCAAAAGGTTAAAGTGGGCCCTAAATGCTCAGGCCGCTTTCACATCTAACGCTTTGCTGCATTTTGCTCAATTTGCACATGCGTTTTGCATGCGTTTTTACATGCGTTCCCACTGAAATCAATGGGGGAAAAAACGCTAGCGTTTTTAATGCGTTTAAAAAACGGCTAGAAAGGCAAATTTAGCAAATTTAGCAAAACGCACACGAACCTTAGATGTGGAACAGGCCGTAGTTATATGGTAAGAGTGACTTCATAAGTTGATTATCTAGGTCAGAATAAGAACATACTGAACATCATTTTTATTTCAATCATAAAAAAAAAAAAAAAACAGAAATTTGTAAAAAAAAAAAATATTTTTTTTTTATTTTCCGAGACCCATGATGTTTTAATTTTTGAAGATACATAGATATGTGAGGGCTTACTTTATGTGCCCTGAGCTGACATTTTTACTGATACCATTTTGAGTCAGATACAACATTTTGATCGCCTTTTATTGCATTTTATTGTAACAACGTGGTGGCCTAAAAAACATAATTCTGGTGTTGTTATTTTTTTCCCATTACGCCATTTACCAATTGGATTAATTTACTTCATATATTGATAGCTTAGATTCTTACGAACGCAGCGATACCAAATATGTGTATTTTTACATTTTTTTCACTGTTTTATTGCTATTTTCAGTTCAGCTCCTTTGGGGGCCCCTAAGAGAGTGGGGGCCCTAGGCAACTGCCCAGTCTGCCCCCCCTAACGCCGGCCCTGTGCGCAGGAGGAGGAGGCTGAGGTGCATGACATTCCGGAGCTGTAGAGTGTCGGTGAAACCCTGACAGAGGTAGGGCCTGCTATCCTTGGTGTGGGAAGGACGTGTTCCGTCCCTCGCTCAGACTGGGTCCCAGCCTCCACAATATTAATCAAGTGTGCCGTCAAGGAGATGTAGCGTCCTTGCCCACAAGCACTTGTCCACGTGTCTGTTGTTAGGTGGACTTTGGCTGAAACAGCGTTGTTCAGGGCACGTGTGATGATGTTGGACACGTGGTTATGCAATGCGGGGACAGCACATCTGGAGAAATAGTGGCGGCTGGGGACCGAGTAACGTGGGACAGCAGCTGCCATCAGGTCGCGGAATGCCTCCGTCTCCACCAGCCGGAAAGGCAACATTTCTAGCGCTATGAGTCGCGAAATGTGATCATTCAGGACTGTGGCATGTGGGGCGTTGGCAGCGTATTTGCGCCTGCGTTCAAATGTTTGCTGAATGGATAATTGAACGCTACGCTGGGACAAGGACGTGCTTGATGGTGGTGTAATTTGTGCGTGGGCAACTTCAGGTGCAGGGCCGGAGGCTTGTTCGCGGCCAGCATGGACAGGGGATTGGCTCGCACGCACAACAGGCGAAGACGTAGCAGTGACATCAGCAAGCACCGCTCCTCGACTCTGTTGTACTTCCCACAAAGTCGGGTGCTTGGCTGACATGTGCCTGATCATGCTGGTGGTGGTCAGGCTGCTAGTTTTCGTACCCCTGCTGATACTGGCATGGCAGGTGTGGCAAATGGCCTTTTTAGAGTCTTCTGGAGCCAACGTAAAAAACTCCCAGACTCGGGAAGACCGAACATTTGCACAGGCACCTTGAGTCGTGTTGTTGTTCCGGGGAACGGTTGCCTGCCTTCTGCCTGCGGACGCGACCCTGCTTCGTACTGCCTGTTGGGATGCTACGCCTCCCTCCACCTGTGCACTGCTGTCCTCGCTCTGCATATCCTCCTGCCATGTTGGGTCAGCTACTGGATCATCCACCACGTCGTCTTCCTCTTCCGCACCCTGATCCTCCTCCTGACTTCCTGGCAATTGTGTCTCATCATCATCCACCCCTTGTTGAGACACTTTGCCAACGTTCCGTTCGTGAGAATGTGGCTGCTCAAATATTTGGGCATCTGTACATACCATCTCCTCATCACCCACTTCAAGAGGAGGTGGCGACAGGCCAGATTCTGCGAATGGATACGTGAACAGCTCTTCCGAGTGTCCTAGTGTGGGATCAGTAATGTCCGTGAACGTGTACTCGGCCTGGTGGTAGGAAGGAGGATCAGGTTGGGAAATGTGCGGTGCAGTATCACGGCTACTGACACTTGACCGTGTGGAAGACAGTGTGTTTGTGGAGGTGCCCATCTGACTTGAAGCATTATCCGCTATCCAAGTAACAACCTGTTGACACTGGTCTTGGTTCAACAGCGGTGTAGTGCTGCGGGCCCCAAGAATTTGGGACAGGACGTGCGAGCGAGGAGATGTGGCCCTTTGTTGTTGCGAAATTAGTGCTTGCACACGACCTCGGCCTCTGCCTGCACCACCATCACGTCCACTTCCTTGTTCCTTGCCAACGCCCTTGCCAACGCCCTTGCGCATTTTGCCTGTATAGAGCGACAACTGTCTGGTGACTGTAGAGGTCACAGGAGAGAAGGATTTTAGGCCCTAACCTGTATCAAGGTATGACGTACACCAGTCTGGTGACTGTTCAGATCACAGGAGATTAGGATTTTAGGCCCTAACCTGTATCAAGGTATGACGTACACCAGTCTGGTGACTGTTCAGATCACAGGAGATTAGGATTTTAGGCCCTAACCTGTATCAAGGTATTAAGTACACCAGTCTGGTGAATGCAATGGTCACAGGAGATTAGGATTTTAGGCCCTAACCTGTATCAAGGTATGACGTACACCAGTCTGGTGACTGCTCAGATCACAGGAGAGTAGGATTTTAGTCCCTAACCTGTATCAAGGTATGACGTACACCAGTCTGGTGACTGTTCAGATCACAGGAGATTAGGATTTTAGGCCCTAACCTCTATCAAGGTATGACGTACACCAGTCTGGTGACTGCTCAGATCAGATCAGATTTTTTTTTTTAATTGTTTGTCTGTGTTTTTAGCTTTTCTGTAATCTCCGCCACACAACACCCGTCCATTTACCCTCGGGATGGTATATCTGTCTGGAACTTCACAGCGGTGATAGAACATGACAACCTGAGCCACCCTCATGTATGGCTATACGAAGAAAGATGACATCAGAACATATGGATAATGAGAGAGATTCATATGTATAATATTATGTACCCATATCTGTGGATTCGCTCACAGTGATATACCCTGCATGTATTAAGATGCCATGTGTGTATAGTATCCAACTAAAGTATATAAGTAATCAACCCAGAGAGTATTGAGGAGAGATGGGCAACTTTGCCCTCTTCAAATATGGCGTCTGCGAACCGCGCATGCGCGGTCCCGCGGTCTCGGGCTGTGGTGAAAGGCTTCAGATACACAGGAAGTAGCGTCAAATGACGCACTTCCGGTGTGTGAATGCCGGAAACCGCCGCTCGGGATGGCGCGGCCGCCCATCTGCGGCGAGGAGCAGCGCAAATTGGAGTCAGGTGGTGAGAGGGATGGTGGGGGGTATATTAGGATGGGGGAGACACAGCCAAACATGCCCCCTGAGGAAGCATTCATGGAAACGCGTTGGGGCGTCCCCTAGTGGTCATCTTTACACCTGGGCATCCAACATGGGTAAGCTTTGGTACAACTGCTTGTTGCTAATAGTGCTGTGTAATGGACTTTGAGATAATATTCAGTGTAGTGTGGTAGTAGGAAGGGGGATTATATACTGAACCCTCCATACACTAATAAGCTGTAATTCTCAATTTAACCACATGTATACCAGAATGCACATAGCTCTTGTTTGATATGGCTACCATGTATATGTCTTGAAGTGTGAGGCAAAATGACCTTAACCCCTTAGTGTCCTCTATCCAGATTCATGTAAAATTTACTATCTTTTTATATCTGAGCACTTTTGTATCTGCAATTTTAATCTCCTTTTGGTGAAGTAATAAAAGCATCTTTGAGAAAAGCAGCTAAAAATCGTGCATTTGAATTATTGGTATAGAAACTCTCCAAAAACCAATTTAGTATGTGTAATCAGATCACAGGAGAGTAGGATTTTAGTCCCTAACCTGTATCAAGGTAGTAAGTACACCAGTCTGCTGACTGTAATGGTCACAGATTATTAGGATTTTAGGCCCTAACCTGTATCAAGGTATTAAGTACACCAGTCTGGTGAATGCAATGGTTACAGGAGAGTAGGATTTTAGTCCCTAACCTGTATCAAGGTAGTACGTACACCAGTCTGGTGACTGTAATGGTCACAGGAGATTAGGATTTTAGGCCCTAACCTGTATCAAGGTATGACGTACACCAGTCTGGTGACTGTTCAGATCACAGGAGATTAGGATTTTAGGCCCTAACCTGTATCAAGGTATTAAGTACACCAGTCTGGTGAATGCAATGGTCACAGGAGAGTAGGATTTTAGTCCCTAACCTGTATCAAGGTATTAAGTACACCTGTCTGGTGGATGCAATGGTCACAGGAGAGTAGGATTTTAGTCCCTAACCTGTATCAAGGTAGTACGTACACCAGTCTGGTGTCTGTAATGGTCACAGGAGATTCGGATTTTAGTCCCTAACCTGTATCAAGGTATGACGTACACCAGTCTGGTGACTGTTCAGATCACAGGAGATTTGGATTTTAGTCCCTAACCTGTATCAAGGTATGACGTACACCAGTCTGGTGACTGCTCAGATCACAGGAGAGTAGGATTTTAGTCCCTAACCTGTATCAAGGTAGTACGTACACCAGTCTGGTGACTGCTCAGATCACAGGAGATTCGGATTTTAGTCCCTAACCTGTATCAAGGTATGACGTACACCAGTCTGTTGACTCTAATGGTCACAGGAGATGCGGATTTTAGTCCCTAACCTGTATCAAGGTATGACGTACACCAGTCTGGTGACTGTTCAGATCACAGGAGATTAGGATTTTAGGCCCTAACCTGTAACAAGGTATGACGTACACCAGTCTGGTGACTGCTCAGATCACAGGAGATTCAGATTTTAGTCCCTAACCTGTATCAAGGTATGACGTACACCAGTCTGGTGACTGTTCAGATCACAGGAGATTAGGATTTTAGTCCCTAACCTGTATCAAGGTATGACGTACACCAGTCTGGTGACTGTTCAGATCACAGGAGATTCGGATTTTAGTCCCTAACCTGTATCAAGGTAGTACGTACACCAGTCTGGTGACTCTAATGGTCACAGGAGATGAGGATTTTAGTCCTTAACCTGTATCAAGGTAGTACGTACACCAGTCTGGTGATTCTAATGGTCACAGATTAGGATTTTAGTCCCTAACCTGTATCAAGGTAGTACGTACACCAGTCTGGTGACTCTAATGGTCACAGGAGATTAGGATTTTAGTCCCTAACCTGTATCAAGGTAGTACGTACACCAGTCTGGTGACTCTAATGGTCACAGGAGATGAGAATTTTAGTCCCTATGTCCTAACCTGGATCAAGCTAGTAAGTACAACAGTCTGGTGACTGTAATGTATATTTAAAGTGAAAATCCGCTGCAACACTAGACAGTATATGTGTGGGGAATAGCATAATGGCTGCATGTGAATAGCAGGGCTGTCTGCACAGCTAACAAAGACAAGGGAAAAAAACATGGCAGAAACTGCTTATGAATCTAAGAAAAATTTGAGAAATCTTAGCTTAAAGCAGCGGCCGCTGCGTTCAAGAGCTCGATAACTACGTCACGGTTTTTCTCATTATACCGGGTCCTAACCGTGTGCCTCTCTCATGGTATAATGCTGTATGTGTGGGTTTATATGCCTCTATCTACAATTAAAACCAGCTGTGAGGGGTTGTAATGGACATGACTACAATAAAATGGATACCAAACATGGCCACCTGCTTGCACCTAGACATAAGGTTGTAGCCAGTCTTATATTATGTAATTGTAGTACTGACTTTTTGACTGAGCTCCCTTCCCCCGCCCGTGGCCATGTTTGGTATCCATTTTATTGTAGTCATGTCCATTACAACCCCTCACAGCTGGTTTTAATTGTAGATAGAGGCATATAAACCCACACATACAGCATTATACCATGAGAGAGGCACACGGTTAGGACCCGGTATAATGAGAAAAACCGTGACGTAGTTATCGAGCTCTTGAACGCAGCGGCCGCTGCTTTAAGCTAAGATTTCTCAAATTTTTCTTAGATTCATAAGCAGTTTCTGCCATGTTTTTTTCCCTTGTCTTTGTTAGCTGTGCAGACAGCCCTGCTATTCACATGCAGCCATTATGCTATTCCCCACACATATACTGTCTAGTGTTGCAGCGGATTTTCACTTTAAATGTCAGTTTTTTTTCTTGCTTGCACCTAGACATAAGGTTGTAGCCAGTCTTATATTATGTAATTGTAGTACTGACTTTTTGACTGAGCTCCCTTCCCCCGCCCGGTGGCCATGTTTGGTATCCATTTTATTGTAGTCATGTCCATTACAACCCCTCACAGCTGTTTTTAATTGTAGATAGAGGCATATAAACCCACACATACAGCATTATACCATGAGAGAGGCACACGGTTAGGACCCGGTATAATGAGAAAAACCATGACGTGGTTATCGGGCTCTTGAACGCAGCGGCCGCTGCGTTAAGCTAAGATTTCTCAAATTTTTCTTAGATTCATAAGCAGTTTCTGCCATGTTTTTTTCCCTTGTCTTTGTTAGCTGTGCAGACAGCCCTGCTATTCACATGCAGCCATTATGCTATTCCCCACACATATACTGTCTAGTGTTGCAGTGGATTTTCACTTTAAATGTCAGTTTTTTTTCTTGCTTGCACCTAGACATAAGGTTGTAGCCAGTCTTATATTTGGTGACTGTAATGGTCACAGAAAAGCTTGGACTCCGATCTGGATCACCCTGCCTATATCCTCCGAGATTAGTCCTGAGAAGGACTGTTGTGGTCAGCTCAGCAGCAGTTTGCAGCCCTGCTCCGGATCTACCTATGAGGGCCGCAAATCTGTCCCTAAGCAGCAGCAGACACTGTCCCTACACTCACTGTCTGGATGCCTGTGTGCAGTGCACAGCGCGGCCGGGTCTTATAAAGGCTCGGTCACGCTGTGCAGGCCGGCCAATCACTGCAATGCTACAACTAACAGGGCTGTGGCATTGCAGTGGTCTGTCAGCCAATCCCTGCACGTGGGCTGGCTCTCAAAAGAGCGCCAACATGCAGAGATGACGACCACGAGCACAGCACGAGTATCGCGAGATTACTCGGTGCTCGCCGAGTAGCCCGAGTACAGTGATACTCGTGCGAGTACCGAGTAGTGGTGAGCATGCTCGCTCATCACTAAATATAATTTGTGATCGGGCCAGATCGGAAAATGAAGCAAAGCCTCTTCCGGACCTAGATGGAGTGACCTACTCATGATTGTCTCAATGATTTTCTCCACCGGGGGCGTGGCCTAGCTGCACATGGAGTAGGTCGCACACTGCGGGAGCTCCGTGACCAGGACCCGAAAACCGGCACACAGCACTGTCCCTGGGCTTTCTCCGAGCCCCTAAACTACAAGCACCGCTTGCGGAGACCCCGGTGAGTGTATGGGGAAGTCCAAGCCCGGCTACCGTGACCCGGCTAGGTGCATTGCGGACTTCTTTGTGGCCCCCCTTCAGTCCTCTCAGGGAGAGAAAATTATGCCCGACTCACCCAGAGCAGCCCGCGCTGCCCGCAGAAACTCTCAGCCTGCTGTCTCTGCTGCAGCGGCTGCTGTTAATCCTGAGGCCCCAGTCACAGCAGCGCTCCTCAAAACCATGTTGGGGGATCTCAGAGCGTCCCTCTCGGCTGACATGCGATCTATGATGGCAGAACTCAGGGGAGAAGTGGAGGAGCTGGGAGGACGCACTGACAGGCTCGAACGCAAGATGGAGGAACTAGTTGCCTCTCACAACGAGATGTGGGACGCTCACGAGGCCCTTCTCTCCATGGCCCTACAAACCCAATCTAAAACCCTGGACCTGGAGGACAGGTCCAGGCGTTAAAATGTGAAGCTTAGGGGGATAGAAGAATCAGTGCCTAACTCAGATCTGAAAGCATTCCTTCAGGACTTTATTATGGCAGCTCTTCCACACACAGACAAGCAGTTTGTGATCATTGACTGCATCCACCGCATCCCCAAACCGGCGAGATTGCCTCCTTCGCTCCCTAGAGACGTGCTGGCGCGGGTGCATTTCTTTGAACTCAAGGAGGAGTTCCTATCTGCCTTAAGGAGTAATCCCACATTGGAAGACCGGTTTGCTCACATAAAGGTCTACCCTGACCTATCTCCTGGGACTCTTGCTCTCCGCAGGGCATTCGCTCCATACACGGCAGTGTTGAGGGACAAGGAAATTCCCTATCGCTGGGGGTTCCCCATAAAGCTTCTGATCCGAAAGGATGGGTCGGTGACCACCTGCCTGACACCTTCTCATGCTGCAAAAATCCTATCTCAATGGGGGCTTAAATCCGCCGGCTCCCCTGCGACTCTGGACTCCCCAAGATCTGACTCAAGCAAGCGGAACAGACGCCGCATTAATCCGGACTGGGAGGTTGCGTGAGGAGACATATATCTACAGGATCCTGGTCTCTTTTTCCCATTGTTACTCTGGTCCGTTGTTTCACTTTTGGACTAGTTTTGGACTTTCCCTGGAGGGTCCTCGCCTAACACTGAACTTGTTCAGTTTACGGCCCCGTTGGTGAATTTGTTTGTTTCACCTGTGCATTCAGTTTACTGAATGGACTCTCACTTTACTGTTCTTTGTGTGTTTGTCGTGTTCGCCCTCCCCCTCCCTTCCTGTTTTCTGATTTTAGGCTGCTGCAGAAACCGTCAAGATACTTCTCCACTACTGTGAGACTCCTCAATATCTCTGTAATCATAAGCATGTTCTTGGTATATTACAATGAGTATATCATTATCTTCGATTAATGTAAATGGCCTCAACTCACCAAGTAAGAGATCCCTGGTCTGGCGCCAATTGGTGAAGTCTCGGCATCACATTATATGTTTGCAGGAAACACATCTTCTTGAACAGGATAATGTGAGAATGCAATATGGCTTATTCCTCTACCAGTTTTTTGCTAATAATGATTCAAAAAAAGCCGGGGTAGCTATTTTCTTCCACAAATCACTTTCTTTTCAACTAGTAAGATCCATCCCTGATCCATTGGGCAGATATCTCATAATACAGTGCGTTATTAATAACGTCCCTTATACTATTGCCTCTGTGTATGCTCCCAACATTGGCCAAATTAAATTTTAGAGAAAGTTTTTCCAGTCCATGAGTGAAATACAACACGGCTACAAACTTATCGCTGGAGACTTCAATATTCCCATGTCCAAACTGCTGGACTGTTCAGCTCCCTCATCCTCCAGGGGGGAAGTTGGCCCTCTTGTTCACTCATTTGGACTACACGACATATGGAGATATCTCCATTGCAGTGAACGGGACTTCTTGTATATGTCACTAAGACATGGTTCCTACAGCAGGATAGACTATGTGTTGGTGGACGATGTGGCCCTCCCTCATTGTACTTCTGCATCCATAGGCAATATTTCCTGGTCTGATCACGCCCCTGTTTCAGTGTCCCTAGGAGACCCGCTGGCTATCACTCCCCCATCACAGTGGCGCCTTAACGACCATCTGCTAGTTGACCAATCTAACTCCTTATATATTGAGAAATCCCTTAAAGAGTATTTTTCCTTTAATGATGACGGCGAGATGCTGATCGATAATCTTTGGTTTGCCCACAAGGCAGTAACCTGTGGCCTTTTCATTAAGATGGCGTCGTCCATTAAGCGACAACGTACCAAAGCTGTTCAAGACGCCCTTAAATTGTTGGCTGAACTGGAAGCCCGCCATAAGCAAACTCCCACACAACAGATCCTCTCTGACCTCTCTGCCATTAGACTGAGGGTTCGACATCTGTTATTACAGAAATCGGAACACATTCTCAAGAAATCTAGAGCTAAGTTTTATTCCATGGGGGATAGGGCTGGGGCCTTGTTAGCCAGGCGCGTCAAAAAAAAAGAAATACAATCGAGGATCCACTTTCTGACCAAATCAAACTCCTCCAAGATTTTCAACCCCATCCAAATAGCAGATGAGTTTGCATCCTACTATTCTTCTCTCTACAACCTTTCTACTGACCCCTCTATCCCCCAACCCTCTCAATCTACTATTTCCTCCTTTCTAGATAGAGCGAACCTGCCCAGAGCTACGGCAGAACAATGATTTTCTCCACCCTTTTCCAAAACAGAGTCAGCGTTGGACAGTTCCACCACATATGTAGATAAGTGACTTCTTCAGCCCCGCATCTCCAACATTCGGAGAGATGGTTGATGTCCCATATTCGAACTTGGTCCGGGGTATAATACCATCTCGTAACAACTTTATAGGAGGATTCCTGAGCTCTTACACACTGTGTCGGGCCGTAGGAATGGGAATATATGTATCGCATCTGTGAAGGTGTAAATTTATATCCCAAATCTTTTTCCCAGTGTGCTATGAATGCCCTCTTGGGGTTGACATCGGCAGTCAGTAATATATGATAGATTTTTGAGAATATCTGTTTCGGTTTTGTCACCGCGGCACAGAGCTTCTCGAACTCAGTCAATCCCCTAGAAAGGTCTGATTTTTTCAGAAGCGGGTGGAAAATATGTTGAATTGTGTTATACTGAATAAAATTTAAGGTATCGTTCGTATGTCTGTAAAAGATACAATGGCGCCGTTTTGATGTAATTGGTCCACAGGATGCTTGTATTGCTCTCGGTATGAACTAAATTTTTTATCTCGTGTTGTTTTTAAGTGGACGAGCACATCGTTGAGATTTGCCAATGGAGTGAGTGGCGGCATTAGGTGTTTTGCCTCTTTTTGCCAAATCTTCAAGGTGGATCTGGTGAAGGGTTTCAGTAAGGATATATTTTGTTTCATGTTGGGATGAATGAGAAAGAGTGATCTAAGATTGTAGGGTGCAAGAACATCTTCTACTTGTAATCATTGTTTATCTCTAGTTCTCCTAACTATGTCCACTATTCTAGAGATTTGTGCTGCTCTATAGTATAGTTTAATGTCTGGAGCCCCCATGCCACCAAGGTGTTTGGGAAGTGACAGCGTACGTTGTGATATGCGAGTTTTCCTGCTCTTCCACATATATCTGGTAAAAAGTGAATTCACTTTGGTAAGGAAGCTAGTCGGAATAAAAATAGGTAGCATCTGAAAAAGATAATTAAATTTGGGTAAAATTAGGCTTTTCAGCATATTCTTTCTCCCTATCCATGAGAGATATGTGTCTCTCCAATTTTGAATGAGGGTAGTCGTGGATGCAAGAAGAGGAAGAATATTTAGTTTAAATAAATCACGGTGGTTTCCACTTATCTTTACCCCCAGATAGGTAATATATTGTTTAGGCCAGGATAAAGGGTATAAAGTTTTCAGTTTTTCAGGGGTGTCTGGTTTGATCTGTATCCCTAGAGCTTCGAATTTTGAAACGTTTATCTTGAAATTGGACAGGCTACCATATTGGTCCATCAGGTCCATGAGGGCATGGAGTCCCCTCATGGGATTCGTCAGAAACACCAAGAGGTCATCTGTGAATGCTGCCGTTTTGAATTGTTCCCCAGCTATCGTGATGCCCTCTATGTCATGGTTACTCTGAATCGCCATCAACAGAGGCTCCATTGCCAACACGAATAGCAACGGAGACAACGGGCAGCCCTGTCTGGTTCCATTACCAATAGGGAATGTCTGAGTTATAGAATCGTTAATTTTAATCCGAGCCGTGGGGTGACGATACATTGCCATAATAGATGAAATTAAGGTCGCGGGCAATTTAAATCTCATGAGAACTTCTTTTAGGAAGGTCCAATCCACTCTATCAAACGCTTTCTCTGCGTCTGTGCCTAAAAGGACTAGTGGAAGATTGCGCGTTTTTGCGTGTTGTATTAAGTGTAGGACATTATGGGCATTATCCTTCCCCTCTCTGCCCCTCACAAATCCTGTTTGATTCGTTGAAATCAAGTGTGGCAAAAGCGTCGCCAACCTGTGAGCAATCATCCCGGCCACCAGCTTCAAGTCTACATTTAACAAAGATATAGGCCTGTAACTGCTACACAAGGTTGGGTCCTTACTCTCTTTATGAATCAACGAAATCCTAGCTTCAACCATCTGACCAGGTAATGGTTGGCCTGCTAGCGTTGCATTACATAGTTTTAGAAGATGTGGCAGGAGCAGAGAGGAGAAAGTCTTGTAATATAAGGCAGAGAATCCATCAGGACCAGGTGCCTTCCCCCTAGGGCAGCGTGACAGAGTGGACTGGAGCTCTTGAAGCGTGAAGGGCTGTAAAAGTGATTGCTGATCCGTTTCAGAAAGGGTTGGGAGTTGCAGGTCCTTCAAAAATGCCTCCTCCTCACGGCTCCTCTGATGGACAGCTTCTGTAGAGTCATTAGAATGTAAGTTGTATAAGTGCATGTAATAGTTAAGAAAAGCTTGCTCTATGTGAGCTTGGTCTTGTGAGTCAACCCCTCTGTCATTTTTAATTGAATGTATTTGCGTACGTGACTGTTGTTTACGCAGATAAGAGAGCATAAATTTTGAGGCCCTATCGCCATGAGCATACATTTTAGTTTTCCACTTTCTGTATTGTTTTGCTGAGGATGTGTTAATTAGATCCTTTAATCGCAGCCGTTTAGATGTTAATGTGTTTAGTATATCGGGGTCTTGATATTTTTTATGTTGTAACTCCAACTCTGCGATCTCATCATAGAGTTGTTGGGTTTCTGAATGCCGCCCTTTATTAAGATAGGACGCCATTGATATCAGTTCCCCTCGGATCACAGATTTATGTGCAACTATAGGTCCTTCAAGCTATAGTTCCTTGCCATAGTCTGGGCTGTAACTGAGCACTTTAAACATTACCTGGCTTCAGCAAAGGTTACCATCTCTATGGACAATAATCGGCTGACTCATCTAGAAACTGCAAAGGTAGGTGCACAGGAACAGCGATGGATGGCACGGTTGTCCAATTACAACTTTACCATGAAGTACCTGGCAGGCATAAGAACGCCAATGCTGACGCACTGTCAAGGATGCCCAACCTTCCAGATGTGGGAGAAGACCCGGAGGAGCTGGAAGAGATAGAGCTAACGGCTTTTCACCGCAGCAGTGTGTCCCAGTGTTCCCATGGTGTGAGAGACAAGCGGCCTGTCATGAAAGAAGCCACGTTCAACCTGTTACCCCACTATGGTTGGGCAGAGATGTGATATAGCGATTCAGCCATCCACTTAGTCAAGAAGATGTTGACACAAGCCGACTCACACCCTGGTCCAGATGCTCCGAAAGAGGCACAACAGTTGTGGAAAGAAAAGAGTAAATTATTCATCTATGACTGTAAGCTGTGCAGACGGCACATCAATGCATAAACCCATGAACTGGTCTGGCAGATAGTGGTCCCAAAGAGAGATGTCCAGATGGTCCTGGAGGCATACCACGATGGGGCAGGGGACTTTGGGTGGAAGAAGCTGGAGGTTCTGTTGCGTGAACAATTCTACTGGATTGGCATGAGGAATGCCATCGAGAAATGGTGCAGAGACTGTGGCCCATGCAACCTGTGGAGGAAGGATCGTGAAAACCAGAGAGCTCCTCTACAGCCTATTATCAGACAACCACTTGTAATTGTAGCTTTGAATCATGTGAAGCTGACCCCGAGCCGGTCTGGCTATGTCTACACCCTCACCATCGTAGATTACTATTCCTGCTTCTTGGTAGTAGTACTGCTGAAAAACTTGACAGCAAAGACAGTGGCTATAGCCTTTCAAGCCTTTTTCTGCAGACCCCATTGCTACCCTGAACAGATTCTTACAGATCAAGGTCCAGCGTTCGAGCAAAGGTGTTCCAGGAGTTTTGCAACTTGTACGGCAGCAGGAAAATAAGAATGACGCCGTACCATCCACAAACCAATGGCATGTGCAAAAAGATGTATCAGGTATTGATAGACCTGTTGAAGACACTGCCACTGGAAGAAAGAAGTATGTAGCCAGAAACGTTGCCAGATTTAGTGGATTTATACAATCATATTCCTGTGAACTCCACCAACTGTACTCCTGCCTACCTGATGATGGCAAAACCTAGCAAGCTGCCCATTGACTTAGGCCTAACACCTGAGACAAACCCACCAGATGCAGATTGGGATACCGAACGGCAACAGCAGTACTGTAAAGTGCCAGAGTGCAAAGAGAGAAGTCTGTCCAAGCAAGGGAAAGGCAAGAGAGAGCCTATAACAAATATGCACCTGCAGTCCCCTTAACACCTGGAGAGCAAGTCCTAAAGAGATAAAGAAGGATGCATAAACTGGATGACCAGTGGGAGGCAAAGCCATCACCGTATTGTCATAAAATTTTGACAACACCAAAGTATGTCTAATCAGTAAAGAGGGAGGAGAGACCTCAGCAGCAGTTTGAAGAGATCATCTAAAGATATGCTCTGAGCAATTAAGTGACAAAGAAGAAGTCCAAGAAACCCCTCAGAACAAAGAAAAAGAGGAAGAGATGATTCATACCATTCTTGGAGACTTTCCCAAATCCTGGACCCATGTTAATGGAGCAGTCACAGTACCCGTATTAATTTTTCCCCACTTTATCATACCTGAACCAGCTGAGACTCAAGAAAGACATGAAGAACCACCAGCTCAAGCAACAGTTGCCACACCTGCAGTGGAACAAGAGAATTGACCCCCTGCTAGCGGCGAGCCTGTCATGCCCATGGTAATTCTAAGGAGTCGCAGAAAGCTGCCTAGCCTAATGTGAGACATAGGTCTACCTACAGTACAGTCACTAGTGGGTCCCCAACAGACACATTAGATCAGGCTAGGTCATCAGAAGAAACACCCGTGCTGCGAAGGTCTCAGCGCAGTACCCAGGGTCAAGTCCCTGTTAGATCCCAAGACTAAAGTGTAAACTAAAATAAAATGTAAATATGTTTTGTTTTCATGTAACTATGTAAGTAAGCAACCATCAAGTGTACTGTGCCTATAGGACTTAATGTATGAACTTTTGAGCATTCTTGAACATTTAATTTAAAAATGAACCAATAGATCACAGTACTTGGTGTGGTCAGGACAATTTTGTATAAAGTTCACTATCAGACAATGGTGGAAGGACTAAGTGCCGTAGTAACTGTTTTTCAAATTTTATTATTTTTTGTAATTTTTCATTTTTGAGACTTTGTACATTTTTTTCTATTGTTGCTATTTCTTAAAGGGAACCTGTTACCAGGTTTTTGCCATCCCATCTGGGAGCAGCATAATGTAGAAATAGAGACCCTGATTCCAGCGATGTGTCATTTACTGAGCTGCTTGCTGTCATTTTGATAAAATTAGTGTTTTTATCTGTTGCAGATTTCGCAGTCTGTGAATATGCCAGACTACTTGGCAGCAGGCCAAGTAGACTGCTAATGATAATCTCCAGCTGATTAAACAGTAATTTTATCAAAACTACACTGAGCAGCCCAGTAAGTGACACATCGCTGGAATCTAGATCTCGGGTCCTATATTATGCTATTCTCAGATTATGTTGCAAAAACCTGGTGTGAGGTTCCCTTTAAAAATGTTTCCTCAGTCCAGGAGTACTGAATTTAACTAGGGGGAAAGTGTCACCCCAGAATCCGGTTGCCACAATGGCATTTCCTCCCTCGGGGGGGTGATGTCATACTTGTAAACAAGAAGGGGTAGCCACACCAGGTAAACCCATCACATGCAACACTTTTCCTAACTCCAGACCTTAAGGGGGAGCTCTGAACCCAGGTTCAAGGCAGCTCTCCTGTATATTCCGGGGGTGGGGATAGACAGAAATTCAGAGAAAAGGAAGTGATCAGACATCCTGGGGACTGGAGCAGTAGGACCTCGTGCAGGAATAGACAGCTGCAAGTGTGAGGAAACCATCGGAGAGGATCTGAGGAAGGAGAGGATAGAGCCTGCGGAGTGGAGCCAGCTGCCAGCTCACCCCAGAGCAGAGTGCCAGAAATGGAGACCAGAGTCCGAATTTGTGCGGAAAAAGGCCCAGCAGCCAAAACTGGAGGACGAGAGACTCCATGTCTTCTGGCCACATCAAAGCACCTGGTGGTACAGCAGCACCCGAGAGATCAGGGACAGTTGCCAGATGAGTGATGCCAGAGAAGGGCTCAGGCTGCCTGCCATACGGGTGAGAGACTTACCATCAGGAAGAGAGGATCACAGCTTAGCTACAGGCAGCCAGGACCAGCAAAGAGGAGCACAGCAGAGAGGCCTCAGAACTCACCGGGTGAGGAGATCCCCAACTTGCTTCCAGGCCACCCAGATTCACAACACCACCTGTGGTCAGTGTCCTGGTTTCAACCTGTAACTACCAGTAAATGTAATGGAGACTACATACTGTGTGTCTGTCGGTTATTCCGCGCTCTCAGTCCTGCACCCCAACGGCCTGCCACCGCCATAGACTATACCAGTTGCCCTAGGGAACCACTCCACCCGTGGGGAGCGATATCACCTCACCTGCGATTCCATTATCCCCAGAGGTCCCCCACTGCAGCGTTGACCATTAATAGCCAAACATCACAGGCGGCGTCACGAATTCAATCCCAAAAACCTCAATCCCCGAATTTTAATTGACACTGCCAGGGGTACAGAGCCGGGTCTCGACCCCTGTAACTCCCCAGAAGCACTGTAGCCCGTTTCCACGAATCCCACGGACCTGGGGCGCATGTCATTTCTGGTGCAACGAACAGGATCTCGTGGTTCAGTACACCCAGGTACTGTGTGCTGCAAGCTTTATTGAATTGTGTGTGGTTGTCACTATTACTGTACCACGCTGCGCATGGGAAGCTGAAAGGGCATGTTGTCAAGGAAGGAAGCACTGTAGCCCTAGGAGGGCTTGTCATTTCCATCACCGTCCCCATTGGGACTCACAATCTAAATTACTTATCAGTATGTCTTTGGAGTGTGGGATGAAATCATGGAGAGGAAACCTGCACAAACACAGGGAGATAAGGCTGACATTAAAACAGCACAATAGAGTCTTATCCGGAGTAGGAAGATACTGGGAATGCTCACCTTAGTGAAATGGGTAAGGCATAGTGAATAATGTAAGCTGCTGCAGGACTACGGGTTCTACGAGTCACATAATGCTGGAGGTTGAGAGACTAGGTGATTTTCCTGTGCTACTTATAAAGATGAAACATGCGAGTGCGGTAAATTAATGGTCATTTATTTGATCAAAAAAGCAAGCATCCTAGCACAACTTAGGAAGACACCGATTGAATGCCTGTGTAAAAATGTGTGTCAATACTTCATCTATCACTTGACCAGACTTAAAGTATTGAGTAATGTCTGCTAAAGAAACTCAGACTTGCTCCATAGTATGAGTAAGTGCTGTTATGGTGACATCTAATGGTCTATGAAAGGCATGTTATGTAGCTAATGTGAAAGTATAAATGGTCAAAGCTATGTAAAATACTGTAGATGTAATACAAGTTAACCATATCTTTCATTTCAATTTTAATATTGTAAATTCAAACATATAGGTTTTTGCTTTATACCTGTGGACTTTAGCTGCCATATATTTAAAGATGTTAAATTTGCCTTTTTTTTCTTGAAACCAATAGCTTTCTTTTTAAATTAATATACAGTATTTATACATTATGTTTAAGTTCTTTAGAATTATTACAAAAGAGTAACATATTTACTGTTCATTTTAGGAAAAAATACAACCTATTTAAAGCTATATTGTTGGTATTTAATGATAAGGATATACAAGTGCATCTAAATAAATTAGAATATCATCAAAAAGATAAGTCATCTCAGTAATTCAATACAAAAAGTGAAATACATATATTAAACAGTCTTTACAAATAGAGTGATCTATTTCAAGTGATTTCTGTAAATGTTGAAGATTATGGCTTTACAGCCAATGAAAATCCAAAAGTCATTATCTCAGAAAATTAGAATAATTAACACAAAACACCTTAAAAGGCTTACTAATTGTTTAAAATGGTCCCTTAATCTGGTTCAGTAGCCTACACAATCATGGGGAAGACTGCTGCCTTGACAAATGTCTAGAAGGAAGTCATTGACACACTGAACAAGGAGGGTAAGCCACAAAAGGTCATTGCTAAAGAATCTGGCTGTTCATATTAATGGACAGTTGAGTGAAAGGAAAAAGTGTGGTAGACAAAAGTGCACAAGCAACCGGAATAACTGCAGCCTTGAAAAGATTGTTAAGGAAAGGCTATTCAAAAATTTGGGGGAGATTTACCATGAGTGGACTACTGCTGGAGTCAGTGCTTCAAGAATCACCACACACAGATGTATCCAGGACATGGGCTACTACTGTCACATCTGTAAACCAATTGTTCACGTGTCATACATATAACCATCCAAAAACACTGGAACGCATCTCAAATAATCAACAACCACTAATTCAGATACGGAATTTAAATGATGCCAATACTTCCAATAAAATCCAATAAATTTTATTTAGACCAATAGAGTACAGATAATACTGACAGACAAATATAGAACCTTCAAAGAAGAGGTTGTGGTGATTTCGAACACTTGAAGAGGGACAAGTCATCAAAGAATACGTGTCAGCACAACAAGTATAACAGCAGAGAATGGTGGGCATGAGAATTATCTCCTTTAGAAACTAAAAAAACTACAAACTATAAATCAAATTCAAGTAAATCCTTGCCTCGATGGGCGTACAAAGCTACCAAGCGCAGTATTAACACATTAACTACACACGAAAAACGGTTATAAGTTAAATCAGACATTTACATCTAGTAAGAGACTTAGAGCAGCTGACAGTAATATATTGCACACTAGCCCATTCACATAACATGAACAAAAGGAGATAGAACAAACACACACAGCTATATGCAAACACACAACAAAAGTAGATAGCAGGTCTGATTAATCAAAAAAGGGGAGTACTGTCACTACAACTAATGATACTGTGCTGGTATCTGTAACTGATGCATCTACAGGAGCTTACAAACCTGTTCAGTGTAAGCTTCACTGTGTCTGGGTTCACACTTGCGGATCCTCCACAGCATTCTTTCTGCGGAGGGGATCCGCAAGCTGAGTGCAGCCACCGCATGCACCTATGTTTATAATGGGGACACATGGTGCTGCGCTTGACTGTGCATGACCGTGCACTCCCATTCATTTGCCTGTGTGATTTGTGCGCAGGCAAATGCCTGCGCACAAATCATACACTCTCGTCCGCACCAGGAATGCAACATGTTGCGTTCCTGGCGCGGACAAGAGCGTGTGATTTGTGTGCAGGCGTCCGTCTGCATACAAATCACACAGGCAAATGAATAGGAGTGCACGGTCATGCACAGTCAAGCGCAGCACCGTGCATCCCCATTATAAACATAGGTGCTTGCGGTGGCTGCACTCAGCTTGCAGATCCCCTCTGCAGAACGCTGCGGAGGTTTCCGCAAGTGTGAACACAGCCTAACTGCAAAGGACAGTCACAGAGGCATTACTGCATATCAATGCATAGCATGTAAAGCTGATACAGACCAGCTTAATGCTGGGACCCCAGGGAAATGTCACCAAACATCAGTACAGACTTCACCACACTTTGCCTCGACATGTTTTGCCGGAGGGCTTCGTCGGGAGGCCAAAACAATAGATCTTTTGAGAGCTAAAGACACAGATCAGTCAGACTACTGGGAGGGAGAAATACTTGAGCAGGGACAGTGTAAATGAGCCGCCTAGTAGCTCCATAATACCCCCCAAAAAATAGCTGTTTTCAGAGCTGAAGACACACAAGAAAGTCATTTTTCCCTGCTGTTTTTGGGGCAGCTGTCTTCTGCTGTCCACATTACAAATAGGTGACTATTTGCCAACGCAAAAGTAGTAGTCCAAACATTTCCTACTGCCTGCTACAAAGCTTGCACCAGGCCATTTTACCCACTAATTTGGCTGTGAGAGCTAGGTTGGCTTGTGCCATGCACACCTGAAAATCTTTCAACAAAACCCAAAATGCACAAAAGCCTGTTGTTAAGGGACAGGGACGTGGTGTTGTCAGTGGTGGTTGAGAAGGCAATGAGTCTGTGTCAGGTCAGAAAAGTAACTAGCATGTCACTCGGACAGTGTTTCCAGCCTAAAGCATATATTAGCCATATGCTTTTTTTATATATTGCTTTCACATAAGTGTATGACAGATGGCTTTGCATGCTGGAAACCTCTTCAATAATAAAGATTTGCTCTCCAATAAAAAAAATTCCCCAAAAATCCCTTAAAAATATAAAGCTCTTATAAACTTTTAAATGTTTTACAAAATTCAGATCCTACAGCTGTCAGAACACCTGCAAACTCCAGGAAGCTTAGAAATTTAAAAAAAAATTCCCCAAATTCTACAGCTTAACACAAGCCGGTAAACCGATGTCTAGGGACACTCCTAACCGTAGGTTAAGTGTTGTCCCCAGCCAAACAGGTCTTCTGTTTAATTGCGGCCAAAATGCTCACCAGATAAAGTTATAGGGCCATTTTACATTTTAAACTTTTTCCCAAATTTAGGCTGCTTTCACACTGCAGTTTTTCCCTGATCAGGATTCATCAGTGTTTGTGTGCCAAAACCAGGAGTGAAACTTGCAGAGAAAAACTATAATTGAAAAATTGACACCTGTTCTGGGTTTTGGAGACACTTCGGGTTTTGGCACACAAACCTAATGAATCCTTATCAGGAAAAAACTGCAGTGTGCAAGCAGCCTTACCAGGATTTGCCGACTTTTGGGGAAAATGTTGGGATTTCCAATCACTGAACCGAATTGGCCATATTCTTGCTGGATTTGAAATTGGCGAACATGTTTGAGCAAAGTTTGCTCATCTCTTCTGACCACTGTTCCATGTTTTCACCATTTGTGGATAATGGCTCTCACTGTGATTTGCTGGAGTCCGAAAGCTTTAGGCTTTGTAACCTTTTCCAGATTGATAGATTTCAATTACTTTGTTTCTCATTTGTTCCTGAATTTCTTTGGATCACGGTATGATCTTTAACTTTTCAGGATCTTTGGCCTACTTCACTTTGTCAGACAGGTCCTATTTAAGTGATTTCTTGATTGAGAACAGTTGTGGCTGTAATATGACATGGGAGTGGCTAGAGAAATTGAACTCCTACACCACAGTTATTTTGTGTTTTAAAGAGGAGGCAATCACTTTTTCACACGGTGTTTGTAATTTTAGATTGTTTGTTCACCAATATGAAAGACTTTCATTTTAAAACTTCATTTTGTGCTTACTAGTCTTATCTTTGTGTAATATCTAAATTTGTTTGGTCATTGGAAACATTTCAGTGTGACAAACATCCAAAAGAGAAAGAGATCAGGAAGGGGTCAAACACTTTTTCACACCACTATGTATTATATATATATATATATGTATATACATATACATACATATATATATATATATATATATACTAGCTGTGAGCCCGATGCAAATGCATCGGGATTCTAGAACGTACGTTAATTTGATTATAGTAGTTATAGCTGTTAGACTAATGCAAATGCATTCGTTGTCTAGAATATGTTTATTGTTTTTTTAAAGATTTTTAAATAATCCAATTATTCCAATGACATCTTTACAGCAACTACATATATTTGTATTGTTGATATCATATAAGGAAAATTGAATAATTATGTTGTAAGGGTCTTAGAACACAAAGTAGCAATACTTCTTAATGCATCAATCATTAAAATTGATGAATTAACAGTAATAGGTGTATCAGCCAGTTTGTGTCAGCCCACCAATCGCGTCAAGATGCCCTTACGCCTGGTGAGTCCTAATCTAACTAAATCCGAATTGATATAATTTAAATATTTTTTATACCTGAATTTTTCTTAGATTTTTTGAGGATTGTGATGTAAATAATAAAATTTTGTAAATTGATACAGAAGGAGTTACCAGCTACAGACTTGCAGCAATATCCATGCAATAACAAAAAAACTTGTAGTTAACCTACGGTAAATGGAGTTAACGTAGCTTCAGCAGGTGCATAAGATGCATCGACTAACTAACCACAGGTGACTGCAGTTGATGTGGATGACACTGCCGCAACTATGTTGTCTGCACAAACCGCAAGTTAAGTACAAATTACATATATGCAATTATGAAAATTACAGCAAGTATGTTGTTGGTGAGTCCTTCATGATCAATTATTATCATTTAGTATATTCCTCAACAAAGTGAAAAAATCTAAGAAAAATGGTGTGGTAGAATCTAATTAATAATTTATGTTTGTCCCTATCTATCTAAACATGTGGAACACACCTTGCTAATGAGATGTGTGTGAACAGCCATCCCACCCGTCTCTTAGCTGTTCACAAAAACCTCTCCCTGTAAAGAGTGACAATGAAATCTCTCAGCACATATAGTGCTGGAGCTTGAAATAGTGGTTTCTATCACCCACTGTAGAAATGTGGATGATACACATCTCTCATATTATTTTAAATGTGTGTTCACAAAAATATAGTAGAAATCAGTATATAAAAGAATAAAATGTAAAACAGTAAAATTTTTTTTTTTTTTTTCAAAAGATAAATAAACAGAAGAATAGTCATAGGGAAGAGTTCAGTGCAAAATATTCTTGTAGACAATATTTTTGGTAAAAACTTTGTCACTGTTAGGCAGCAATTTTCCTTGGATTGGAGTGTCCACCACTTTCACTTTTACATTGGATCGTCTTCTCACTCTTGAAAAAGCCACATACAATTGTCCATGTCCAAAAACAGGTTCTGGCAAAAAAATGCCCACTTTCTCAAGTGTTTGTCCTTGGGATTTGTTTATTGTCATGGCAAAAGCTGGCTTCAGAGGAAATTGGCGACGTCTTAACTTAAAAGGCAAGCCGGTTTCTGATGGGCACAAATCAATCCTGGGAATGAAAACCACATTTCCTCCAGCAGACCCAGTAATGACTCTTGCTCGAATCATGTTGGCAAACAAACCGGTGACAATTAAGCGAGTCCCATTGCAAAGACCTTTTCTGCTGTTGAAGTTCCTCAAAAGCATTACAATGGTGCCAATTTTTAATTTCAGACGATGAGATGGCATCCCCGTGGGTGTAAGTGAATTTAAAAATTCAACAGGGTATTGCTCTGGGTCCTCTGTCTCGTCCGGATCAATGGAATCATCACTAATGTATTCTGTATACTCTCCAGCAATGCAATCCATGATCTTAGAGTTGACCTGATCCACATCATCATTTTTGGGGCAAAGAATGGCATGTGATGCTGCTGTATGAATGCTTTCATTGTCATTGACATCAATTACAATGTTTTCACCAAAAATGTCAAATATTAGTGAACCTGTGCAAATCATATCTTCAGGGATTTCTATAACATCATCTCCAAGGTTATAAGAATTGGTCAATTGTCCATTTCCCAGCTGAAGTATCCAATTGCTGTATTCTGGATCAACAGAGCGCATGTTGTCAAGTAGTGGCAATTGAGTGAAAATCTGCCATTGTCTGGAATATTTAATGCAGCTCTCTACGATATCAGTTCGTGTTCCATGAGGAATAATAGGAAGACACTGACGAAAGTCTCCTCCCAGAACAATGACTTTCCCTCCAAAGGGTGTTTTATTTTTCTTCGAGATATCTTTGGTCATAACATCCTTTAATAGTTGGTCAATGACATGCAGTGCGAATTTGGATAGCATAGTGGATTCATCAATAATGAAAAGTTTAGTACTCTTCAAATGGTGTGCAGCATCAGTATCATTTTTGATTCTTGACACAGACGTTTCATTGATTGGAATAGGTATCCCGTAAAGTGAATGGATGGTTCTTCCTCCTTCCAATAAGTTGGCTGCAATCCCAGTACTGGCAGCAGGTGACACAGTTTCTCCTTCTCCTCTTATTTGACGAATTAACAAATCATACAAATATGTTTTCCCACTGCCACCTGGGCCATCAATGAAAAAGCACTTAGCTTGCTGACTTGTATCCTGTAATGCTTCATTTATGGCATTATAGGCCAAAAGTTGTTGTTGATTTAAAGTTTCTTTCATTTCTTGGGCTCTTCTAAACTCCTCCTCTTTGTCGTATTGTGGTTGTAGTTGTTGTTTTCTTTTGGGGCGTGGTAGATTAAAATCCGTAAAGCTTTTGCCATGAAATTTTAACACATTTTGAACATCTGTCATTGCATAGCCTTCACAATGCTCACAGTCCTCATTGTTAGGGTGATATGCACGGCAGTAGTCTTCAATAAAATCTTTTTTAAATTCTTGCCACAACTCCAATGGATGAGCAGGAGGACCAAAGATACATATGTAAGCAAACATATCCCGAAGCTGTGCAGGCATGTTTAGAACACAGCCATCCAGTAAGGTATTTCGCCAAACACTGTCATCCAAAAGTAATCCAAGGGCTATTGCTGCCTGTTTAAAAGTTGGGTACTCGACTTCATTAACGGTCTTAATGTGCTCAAAACTTGTTGCTCCTTTTACATGTAGTAACAACAACCGTAAATAGTAGCGTTCTTCATCTTTCATACTGACCGTATACATTCTTCCAATGACTGTTGTTCCACGTTTCTGCCTAATTTCCCATGCACCAGCTTTCCAGACATAGTGCTCAGGAATTTGGCGGTAGAAGTATTCATGAGCACGTGGGTCATTCTCATTCAGTTCAAAGTAGGCCATAAGAGTTGATTTTTTATGTGTCATGGCAGCAATGTTCTCAACAGAAGCATCTTCATGAAAATAAAGGGGTTGTGACTGTGGCAGATGTACGGCAAGGCGAACAATGCTGTGTGATTGTTTATGCATTGGATAGGCAAAAATTCTCCAAGCTGCCTCCGGTGCACTGACGTATCTTGAGTCCATAAATTGGTGAGGTTCATCATGTTGTATGTTTGTTTGAGAAATTTCCAGATTGGCTTTATCATGCCCCTTGTAAACATATTTGAATAGATACTTGACACTTTGAATGGATGCACAGATTTCCACATTTATATGACACTTATACTTTAATAGTAAGAAAGGTATAAATAGGAGGAACAAGCCAAATTATCAAACCAAGAGATGAGACGTATGTTGTCAAAGACAGGTCCTCTATTCGTTGGATGACAATGTTGAGGTAAACATCGTGTGCAGGATTCACATCCTGGTGGAAATCTTGGTGGAAAAGTGTATTGACATCCGCGCCACCGGGTACCAAGGAATCACCTGGGATGCAGGAAGTTATTTCAATCTTAATCTTTATTCTCCAACATGTTTCAGCGCTCCACCTGGCGCCTTCCTCAGGGATATCCTTGAATATCCCTGAGGAAGGCGCCAGGTGGAGCGCTGAAACATGTTGGAGAATAAAGATTAAGATTGAAATAACTTCCTGCATCCCAGGTGATTCCTTGGTACCCGGTGGCGCGGACTGTCATACACCTTTTCCCAGCTTCCTTAATAGTAAGAAAGGGTTATAGGGAACAACCCAAGAATTATCAACCATGTGAGAACGTTGTGTAAATGAAGGTCCTGCATTGCGTTGATAAGTTGGGTAGGCATCGTGTGCTATTACAGTTTTTGGTTGGAAATCTTTTGGGAATCCTTTTTTTACACTTTCCAATATCCATACATGGAGAATTGGGGTTCAATTGTCCACAGGGTCCATGAATCATATGTTGCATCACAATTTGATGGAGCACAGGATACTCGGATGGGTCAGGAATTTCTGCCCAAACAGTACGATCGACATCTACCTCAGTGCGTAATTTGGAATTGCTATCCAGAATAACCAAAATGTGAGCATGTGGTAGTCCTCGCTTTTGGAATTCTATTACATGAATCATTGCACAAATCTTGCCAAATAATCCACTGTTTATATCTTTTAATAGGGCTTCTAATTTTATTTTGAAGACACGGGCGACTAAATCCGGTCTGTGTTCCACCCTCTGCCATGGTTCTAAATTATGGATAATCTCGCTCCATTTGGGATTACAGGTCATTGTTATAAAAAGATCTGGCCGTCCAAATTTTGTAACAATAGCCATGGCATCTTGATACCTCTGCTGCATGTTTCTGGGACTGCCTTCAAATGACGATGGTAAAATGACCGTCTTGCCAATAGGAATTCCTTTTTCAAAAGATTTTCTTTGCAGATGTTCCTGTAGTACGCAATAGTCTTCCACTTTTAAGTCTTTTTGATGTTGACGTATAAAATTTAAGCGATTAGCCTCAATTTTTATATACGCATCTACTAAATACTGTTGCGTTAGTTTTCCACCATTTAAAATAGGATTGAACCCAGGACGTACAGATAGCAAATAACAGTAATACTGCAATTGTGTAATTCTCCGTGGATTTTCACCTTGATGCTTCAGTCCCTCATGCCAGCCTTGTTCACCATGCGGAAAAAATAACGGATACAGTAAAGCATCCAAATTACTGTGGAGAATACTAACTTGCTGTGTTTTTGGAGCTAAAGGATTGTTTGGGTCAGGTTTCAGATGAATTAAAATGTCTCTATTGAAAGGCGGCTCTCCATCAGCATTTTCAAAGACCACAGCAACTTCATTAACAATTGGCTTATTATAACGTCTTGGGTCTTGTTCTCGATCCTGTTTAAGAGCCATGATGATATTAGGCATGACAGTACCATTTTCAATTGCCTTCTCCTGTTCCTCTTGTTCAACAAAACGTAACATTTTGTATGCGGAAACAAAAGGATTAATGCGATCTAATAAGTTAGCAATGAGCCGCATCAATTTAGGATGACATTTCTTATTTTCATCACACTGTAAACGTTGGTCATTAGCAGTGGCAGTATCTAAAATGTAGAGTTGGGCATAAGCAGGAGCTTGATCTGGAGCAGGATGTAGTGTTCCAGTACGGTGATAAATTTGGCCATGAATCCGGAAGCAATAAGGGCCATGTCCAGGTGGGGGAGCAATACTTGCACCCATAGAAGCAAAACCAAATGAACTATTAATACTTCTGATGTTATCCATCATATTCCGACTGTATGGACTCTGACCTTTAAGAATACATTCCAACATCTCTGGATACTGAGGTAACGGAACCTTGACCTTCCCCTTGTGACAACAGAGAGTATACTGTTTATCCGATGGCATCTCATCCATGAAATGTCGAGCTTCACAATGCTTACATATGAATATCATAGAGCCACAGGTATGTTCCACAATGCCAAAATCACTATCTGTAAATCCAGGTGGATATGAAGAGGGAGGTGTAGGTAGGTAAATACGATTTTCTTTCTGCAAACCGACATAGATGAGACGTTGAAGTAATAAAGCAGAAAAAGAGTCAGGATCCACTTGTGTAACAGTAGAAGACGTGTTTTTGCGGTGTTGACGACGGGAGGCACCACTTTTACGTAAGCGGCTCTGTTTGGATAGTGAAGACTCCTGAGCAATTTGTGCCTCCAAAGGAGTTTGTTGTTGTTCAAGGCGAAAACGTTTTGTGCGTGACGTCTCCTCAGCACAATGTTTACGCTTTGCTGTTGCTTTGCGCGGTGATGAAACTTGAGGAATTGTGCTCCTTTCATCCGGTGAACTGCTAGAAAGAGCTAGAGCAAACTGTAGTACTGGTGAGCTTACAGTTGGATCAGCAGACTGTAGTACTGATGAGGTTACTGTTTGATCAGCACACTGAGTTACATCAGCAGAGTATTGTACAGGTGAGCTTGTAGTTTGATCAGCAGACTGTTGTACTGAGGAAGTTACTGTCTGATCAGCAGAGTGATGTACTGGTGGTGTCGCTTTTTTTTTTTGACGCCGTTGATGTAGCTTCTGAGCATTTTTGGCCAACCGTAGTTGTTTTTGTTCCAGCGACTCCGTTGCAATGCGTTGCTTATACTCAGCTTTAGACTTATCCAAACGACATTGTCGCTCTTCTTCAGTTTCTTTAGCACGTGTCTTACGCATCCATGCGGCTTTGTACCCGCCAACATCCTTGCTAGTATCCTTTGAAGTCATGTTAGAACATACAAAGGTAATACTATGCTTGGAGATGTATAGGTACGCAAGAGCTTTTACAAAAGGTTTTTGGGAGAAAAGAATTCTTGAAAAGTATAGAATAATTATTAAGGAAAATAATAAGTTCCAGATAGACAATGAACATATTTAAATATCATGTTTTGTATGTCCTTTAATTTACCCTACAACGTATTACAAATATATAAACATGTTTCTCATTCATATCAATAATAGTAAGAGGTCACTGAATACTTAAGGACATTGAATGTGCATACATAATACCAATACCATAAATATCAAAACCATCATCAAAACCATCATCAAAACCATCATCAAAACCATCATCAATAGCATCATCAAAACCATCATCAAAACCATCATCAATAGCATCATCAATAGCATCATCAATAGAAATCATCAATAACAATAATATTAGCAATAGCATTATTATTAGCATTAATAAGCATAATTATTACCATTAATACCATAATTATTGGCATTAATAGCATAATTATTACCATTAATAGCATAATTATTACCATTAATAGCATAATTTATTAGCATTTAATAGCATAAATATTACCATTAATAGCATAATATTAGCATTAATACCATAATTATTAGCATTAATACCATAATTATTAGCATTAATAGCATAATTACCATTAATAGCATAATTATTAGCATTAATAGCATAATTATTAACATTTAATTAGCATAATATTAACATTAATAGCATAATTATTATGTGCATACATAATACCAATACCATAAATATCAAACCATCATCAAAACCATCATCAAAACCATCATCAATAGCATCATCAAAATCATCAAAACATCATCAATACATCATCAATAGCATCATCAATACATCATCAATAACAATAATATTAGCATAGCATATTATTAGCATTAATAGCATATATTAATTACATATATTACATAAATAATTATTAGCATTAATAGCATAATTATTAGCATTAATACCATAATTATTGCATTAATAGCATAATTATTACCATTAATACATAATTATTACATTAATAGCATAATTATTAGCATTAATAGCATAATTATAGCTTAATAGCAAATTACATTATAGCATAATTATTGCATATACCTAATTAATAGCATTAATAATAATTATTAGCATTAATAGCATAATTACTTTATAGCATATATTAGCATAATAGCATAATTATTAACATTAATAGCAAATTATTATTGCATACATAATACCAATACATAATATCAATCATCATCAAAACCATCATCAAAACATCATCAAATAATCATCAATAGCATCATCAATAGCATCATCAATACCATCATCAATACATATACAATTAGCATATCATATAGCATCTATTAATAAACCATAAATATTAGCATTAATAGCATAATTATTAGCATTAATAGCATAATTATTAGCATTAATAGCATAATTATTAGCATTTAAATACATTAATTATTTAGTCATTAATAGCATAATTATTAGCATTAATAGCATAATTATTACCATTAATACATAATTAATTAGCCATTATATAAGATAATTAGCATTAATAGCATAAATTAGCATTAATAGCATAATTATAGCATTAATACCATAATTATTACATTAATAGCCATAATTATTAGCATTAATACCATAATAATATATAACATTAATACATATTATTCATAACATAATTATAACCATCATAATAGCATAATTAATTAGCATTAAAAGCATAATATACCATTAATAATAGCATAATATTAGCATTAATACCATAAAATTATTAGCATTAATACATAATTATTACATTAATAGCATAATTATTAGCATTAATAGCATAATATTACATTAATAGCATAATTATTAGCATATCTAATAATATAGCATAATTATTAGCATTAATAGCATAATTATTACATTAATACATAATTCATTACATAAATACCATAATATCCATAATACATAAACATTATACATAATACATATCAATACCATTAATATTGCATCATATAATCATCAAAACATCTAAACCATCATCAATAGCATAAATTAATATTACATTAATAGCATAATTATTAAATTAATAGCATAAATATTACCATTAATACCATAATTTAGCATTAATAGCATTAATTAGCATTAATAGCATAATTAGCATTAATACATTAATATATTAGCATTAATAGCATAATTATTAGCATTAATAGCATAATTATTACATTAATAGCATAAATTATTATTGAATAATATACCATAATACAATAATTATAGCATAATATCACTATCATATACCATCTAATACCATTAATTATTACCATTAATAGCATAATTCATTAACCATTAATAGCATAATTATTACATTAATAACATAATTAGCATTAATAGCATAATTATTACCATTAATAGCATAATTATACTTAATCATATTAGCATTAATAGCATTAATTAATTATCATTAATACCATAATTATTAGCATTAATAGCATAATTTATTAGCATTAATACATAATTATTACATAATACCATAATTATTACCATTAATAGCATAATTACATTAATACCATAATTAGCATAATTACACATAATTATTAGCATTAATACATAATTATTAGCATTAATACCATAATTATTGGCATTAATAGCATAATTATTACCATTAATAGCATAATTTATTACCATTAATAGCATAATTATTAGCATTAATAGCATAAATATTACCATTAATAGCATAATTATTAGCATTAAAACCATAATTATTAGCATTAATACATAATTATTGCATTAATAGCATAATTATTGGCATTAATAGCATAATTATTAACATTAATAGCATAATTATTATTCATAATAATATTACACCATAATATCAATACATATTAGCAATACATACATAATAACCATCTAATAGCATCATATTAGCATAATACAATTATTATCATTAATACAATAATTATTAGCATTAATAGCATAATTATTACAATTAATAGCATAAATATTACATTAATACATAATTAGCATTAATAGCATAATTGATTAATAGCATAATAGCAATAATACCATAATTATTAGTATTAAACACCATATTATTAGCATTAATAGCATAATTATTAGCATTAATAGCATAATATTACCATTAATACATAATTATTAGCATTAATAGCATAATTATTACCATTAATAGAATAATTAATTAACCATTAATTAGATAATTCATTTAGCATTAATAGCATAATTATTACCATTAATACCATAATTATTACCATTAATAGCATAATTATTACCATTAATAGCAATAATTAGCCATTAATAGCATAATTATTAGCATTAATAGCATAATTATTACCATTAATGCATAATTATTACCATTAATAGCATAATTATTAGCATTAATACTATTCATAATTTATTACCATTAATAGCATAATTATTACCATTAATAGCATAATTAATTATTAATAGCATAATTATTACATTAATAGCATAATTATTACCATTAATAGCATAATTATTATTAATAGCATAATTATTACCATTAATAGCATAATTATTACCATTAATAGCATAAATATTACCATTAATAGCATACATATTAGGATTAATAGCATTATTATTAACAGTAATATTAGTATTATTTTTTTTTTAATTATTTTTGTAATTTTTTTTTTTTATTTTTAAATTTTTTTTGTATTATTAAATTATTTTTTTATTTAAAAAATTTTTTTTTTTTGATTATTATTTTTATTTAATTATTTATTATTTTTTATTAATTTTTTTTATTATTTTTTAATTATTTTTAAATCATTATTTTTATTATTTAATTTATTTATTTTTTTACTTGCGAGTGAGACACAGTTCTCATTGCGGTCCGCCTTTTTTTTCCCATTGACATACATTACCGGTGTGTCGGCGATTTTATGGCCGGCCACCTGGTTCTATTCGTCGGCCCTAAAATCGCGGACACACCGCTAATGCATCTCTATGGGCAGTCAGCTCGAATTCTGATTGGTCGGCGTTCAATCCGAAATCGGGCTGACTGCCCATAGAGATGCATTAGCGGTGTGTCCGCGATGTTAAGGCCGAGAAATAGAACCAGGTGGGCGGCCATAAAGTCGCCGACACACCGCTAATGTATGTCAATGGGAAAAAAAAAAGGCGGACCGGAATGAGAACTGTGTCTCACTGTCGCAAGTAAAAAAATAAATAAATTAAATATAAAAATAATGATTTAAAAATAATTAAAAAATAATAAAAAAAATTAATAAAAAATAATAAATAATTAAATAAAAATAATAATTAAAAAAAAAAAAAAAGGCGGACCGGAATGAGAACTGTGTCTCAGTCTGACTTTAAAAAAATAAATAAATTAAATAATAAAAAAAATGATTTAAAAATAATTTAAAAATAATAAAAAAAGAGGGGCTCTTCTGATTGGCTGAGGGCAGTATACAGCGACCAATCAGAAGAGGAAGAGGACGTCGGAGGTGGAAGTTAGCGAAAAGAAGACAGAAGATCCCGGGCCGGACGAAGAGGCGAAGATGGCGGAAAGAAGAAAGAAGACCCCCGGGGCCGGAGGAAGAGGACGCCTGGCCGGACGGACGATCAGATGACTTGAAGGCATGTAAGTGATCGACGGGGACGTTAGGTTAGGGGACGGCGGGGGCTTCGGGTGTAGGGCCTTAGGTGACAGCGACGTTAGGTTAGGGGACGGCGGGGGCTTCGGGTGTAGGGCCTTAGGTGACAGCGGCGTTAGGTTAGGGGACGGCGGGGGCTTCGGGTGTAGGGCCTTAGGTGACAGCGGCGTTAGGTTAGGGGACGGCGGGGGGTTAGGGTTTAGGGCTTTAGCGAGAGGGGCAGGGGACAGCGGCGGGAGCGGGTGTGCGGACATGGCGGCGGCGGCGGGTGTGCGGACATGGCGGCGGCGGGGGGTGTGCGGAATGGCGGCGGCGGGTGTGCGGACATGGCGGCGGCGGCGGGTGTGTGCGGACATGGCGGCGGCGGCGGGTGTGCGGACATGGCGGCGGCGGGGGGTGTGCGGACATGGCGGCGGCGGCGGGTGGCGGACTGGCGGCGGCGGGTGTGCGGACATGGCGGCGGCGGGTGTGCGGACATGGCGGCGGCGGGGTGTGCGGACATGGCGGCGGGTGTGGCGGACATGGCGGCGGGGGTGTGCGGACATGGCGGCGGGTGTGCGGACATGGCGGCGGGTGTGCGGACATGGCGGCGGCGGGTGTGCGGACATGGCGGCGGCGGGGTTGCGGACATGGACAGGGCGGTGTGCGGACATGGCGGGCGGGTGTGCGGACATGGCGGCGGCGGGGTGTGCGGACATGGCGGCAGGCGGGGGTGTGCGGACATGGCGGCGGGGTGTGCGGACATGGCGGCGGGTGTGCGGACATGGCGGCGGGTGTGCGGACATGGCGGCGGGTGTGCGGACATGGCGGCGGGTGTGCGGACATGCGGCGGCGGGTGTGCGGACATGGCGGCGGGTGTGCGGAATGGCGGCGGGTGTGCGGACATGGCGGCGGGTGTGCGGACATGGCGGCGGGTGTGCGGACATGGCGGCGGGTGTGCGACTGGCGCGTGTGCGGACATGGCGGCGGAGTGTGGGCGGACATGGCGGCGGGTGTGTGCGGACATGGCGGCGGGTGTGGGACATGCGGGAGTGCGGATGGGCGGCGGGGTGTGCGGACATGGCGGCGGGTGTGCGGACATGGCGGGGTGGCGGACATGGCGGCGGGTGTGCGGACATGGCGGGGTGTGCGGACATGGCGGAGTGTGGGACATGGCGGCGGGTGTGCGGACATGGCGGCGGGGTGGCGGACATGTGCGGACAGGGGCGGGTGTGCGGATCATGGCGGCGGCGGCGGTGTGCGGACATGGCGGCGGTGGCGGACATGGCGGGGGTGTGCGGACATGGGGCGGCGAGTGTGCGGACATGGCGGCGGCGGCTGCGCTGGTGTGCGGACATGGCGGCGGCGGCGGGGTGTGCGGACATGCGGCGGCGGGGTGCGGACATGGCGGCGGCGGCGGCGGTGTGTGCGGACATGGGGAGGCGGCGGGGTGTGCGGACATGGCTGGGCGCGGGTGCGGACGCGTGTGCGGACATGGGGGAGCGAGTTGCGGCTCAGGCAGCGACTCGCTCATGGTCCGGAGTAGCCCCCGGTGGGGCTGTGCGGACATAATCGGGGCTGGGGAGCAGCAGCGGCGGCGGCGGGAGCGGTGCTGTTGAGGGCTGGGGAGCGGCGGCGGTAGTGGTAGTGTGTGGGCTGGGGAGCGGTAGAAAAGGTAAAAAAAGAAAATAAAGAAAGGTTTTAGCTCAGAAAGGATATCTTAGCTGTAGGGTAGTAGCGGTCGTCTTGAAGCTTGCTTCGGTAAATCCAGAAGCGAGTCTTCTTGCGGCCTCGGAATCCGGCAGTCCGTCTTCGAGGTAGCGGGTAGGCGAAATGATTTGTGATTTCAAATTTCGCGCCTTATAAACTGGGCTGTGAAATTTGAAACCACAAAATGGCGGGGGGGGCGTAAAGTGAGTGCTGATTGGGCGTTTGAAAGCACAAAATGGCGGGGGGCGTAACGTGAGTGCTGATTGGGCGTTGAATGGACACTCTTTCCAAAGAGTCTCCATTCAGGTCCGCCTTTTTTTTTTTTTTTAAATTATTATTTTTATTTAATTATTTATTATTTTTTTTTTTTTGTTGTTTATTATTTTTTAATTATTTTTAAATAATTTTTTTTATTATTTAATTTATTTATTTTTTTTAAGTCAGACTGAGACACAGTTCTCATTCTGGTCCGCCTTTTTATTTTTGTTTAATTATTATTTTTATTTAATTATTTATTATTTTTTATTTATTTTTTTTATTAATTTTTAATTCTTTTTAAATCATTATTTTTATTATTTAATTTATTTATTTTTTTTAAGTCAGACTGAGACACAGTTCTCATTCCGGTCCCCTTTTTTTTTTTTTTAATTATTATTTTTATTTAATTATTTATTATTTTTTATTAATTTTTTTTATTTTTTTTAATTATTTTTAAATCATTATTTTTATTATTTAATTTATTTATTTTTTTACTTGCGACGAGTGAGACACAGTTCTCATTCCGGTCCGCCTTTTTTTTTTCCCATTGACATCATTACGTTGTCGGCGATATTTATGGCGCCACCTGGTTTCTATGTGTCGGCCTAAATCGCGGAACATCGCTAATGCATTCTTTATGGATCCAGCTCGAATTCTGATTGGTCGCGTTATCAAATCGAGCTGACTGCCCATAGAGATGCATTAGCGGTGTGTCCGCGATTTTAGGGCCGACAAATAGAACCAGGTGGACGGCCATAAAATCGCCGACACACCGCTAATGTATGTCAATGGGAAAAAAAAAGGCGGACCGGAATGAGAACTGTGTCTCACTGTCGCAAGTAAAAAAATAAATAAATTAAATAATAAAAATAATGATTTAAAAATAATTAAAAAAATAAAATAAATAAATAAAAAAATAATAAATAATTAAATAAAAATAATAATTAAAAAAAAAAAAAAAGGCGGACCTGAATGAGAACTGTGTCTCAGTCTGACTTAAAAAAAATAAATAAATTAAATAATAAAAAAAATGATTTAAAAATAATTAAAAAAGAATAAAATAAATAAATAAAAAATAATAAATAATTAAATAAAAATAATAATTTAAAAAAAAAAAAAGGCGGACCTGAATGAGAACTGTGTCTCAGTCTGACTTAAAAAAAATAAATAAATTAAATAATAAAAAAAATAATTTAAAAATAATTAAAAAATAATAAATAAATGAGGGGCTCTTCTGATTGGCTGAGGGCAGTATACAGCGACCAATCAGAAGAGGGCCTCAGATCTCATTAAGGTAGAATGGCGGATTTTTCGTCCATTCTATGTTAATGAGAAGGAATAGGACGTCGGCGATGGAAGTTTGCGAAAAGAAGACAGAAGATCCCCGGGGCCGGACGAAGAGGCGGAGATGGCGGAAGGAAGAGAGAAGACCCCCGGGGCCGGAGGAAGAGGACGCCTGGCCGGACGGACGATCAGATGACTTGAAGGCATGTAAGTGAAAGACGGGGACGTTAGGTTAGGGGACGGCGGGGGCTTCGGGTGTAGGGCCTTAGGTGAGAGCGGCGTTAGGTTAGGGGACGGCGGGGGCTTCGGGTGTAGGGCCTTAGTGGAGCGGCGTTTGGTTAGGGAGCGGGGGGTCGGTAGGCTTGTAACGCGTTAGTTAGGGGACGGCGGGGGCTTCGGGTGTAGGGCCTTAGGTGAGAGCGGCGTTAGGTTAGGGGACTTTGGGGGCTTAGGGTGTAGGGCTTTAGCGATAGGGGCAGGGGGTAGACGGCGGGGCTTAGGGGGTATCGGCGGGGGCTTAGGATGCTGCGGGGGTTAGGGGGTAGGGGCTTAGCGTGTACGGGTGCGGGGGACTTAGGGGGTATCGGCGGGGGCATAGGATGCTACGGGGGTTAGGGGGTAGGGGCTTAGGGGGTAGGCGGCATGGCTTAGGGGGTATCGGCGGGGGCCTAGGATGCTACGGGGCTTAGGGGGTAGGGCTTAGGGGCTGCTGCGGGGATTAGGGGGTAGGAGCTTAAGGGCGGCGGTGGCTTAGGGGGTAGACGACGGGGCTTAGGAGGTATCGGCGGGGGCTTAGTATGCTGCGGGTCGGGGGTTTAGGTGGTCGGGGCTTAGCGTGTAGGGGTGCGGCGGCAGGGGGCTGTAGTGTACAGCGCGATGGTATACTACAGTCCCATGGCGCTTATGGGCATGGGACTGTAGTATACTATAGCGGTGTACACTACAGTAGTATGGGCGGTCGGGGCTTAGCGTGTAGGGGTGCGGCGGCAGGGGGCTGTAGTGTACAGCGCGATGGTATACTACAGTCCCATGGCGCTTATGGGCATGGGACTGTAGTATACTATAGCGGTGTACACTAAGCGCTTAGAGCGGCAGGGGGCTGTAGTGTACAGCGCGATGGTATACTACAGTCCCATGGCGCTTATGGGCATGGGACTGTAGTATACTATAGCGGTGTACACTACAGTAGTATGGGCGGTCGGGGCTTAGCGTGTAGGGGTGCGGCGGCAGGGGGCTGTAGTGTACAGCGCGATGGTATACTACAGTCCCATGGCGCTTATGGGCATGGGACTGTAGTATACTATAGCGGTGTACACTACAGTATTATGGGCTTCTGTGGCTTGGTTGGGGGTGGGTGTGCGGACATGGGGGGGCTGTGCGGACATGGGGGGGGGGCCTGTGCGGACATGGGGGGGGGGCCTGTGCGGACATGGGGGGGGGGGCCTGTGCGGACATGGGGGGGGGGGCCTGTGCGGACATGGGGGGGGGGCCTGTGCGGACATGGGGGGCCTGTTTGGACCTGGGGGAGGCTGTGCGGACATTGGGGTGGGGCGAGTTGCGGGGAGCGGAGGCGGCTGTGCCGCCTCCGCTCCATGGTCCCCGGGGAGCGAGTTGCGGCTCAGGAGCGACTCGCAATGGCCTCGCGGCCATTGCTCGCGCAGCATTGGGCGCTTCGCGCCCAATGTTAAATTCGTATCCACATGACGACAACGGAAAGTGCGCGTGGAGGGGCGCTTTTCCTATTCGCGATTATATAATAGATACTTGCTATCTGAAATTGAAATTGCTACATGATTCTGAGATCCAGTGGAATTGAGGTTTCCATTGATGAAGAATGGCCCCACTATCTTTGTACCCCATAGACCACACCATAACATAAATTTTTGTGTTCTAACAGTCTTGGAGGGATCTATCCACTGTGGGTTAGTGTCAGACCAATAGCACTGGGTTTTGTTTGTTAACTTCACCATTCACAAAAAAGTTTGTCTCATCATTCATCTAAAGGCAATTGTCTATGCTGTGAAGATACGGGATGTGCAGCATCTGAAACAACGGATACTGGAAGCCTGTGCTAGCATTTCTTCTGCGGTGTTGTTATCAATGTGTCAAGAGTGTGAGAAGAGGGTTGCATTGATAATCCAACACAATGGGCAGCATTTTGAACACATTTCATAAACTTGTAAATAACTCATGAAAGAATAAAGTTATGTTAAAACCAAGCACACCATTGTTTTTCTTATGAAATTCTCAATAAGTTTGATGTGTCACATGACCCTCTTCCCATTGAAAAAAATAGTTGGATCCAAAATGGCCAACTTCAAAATGGCCACTATGGTCACCACCCATCTGGAAAGGTTTTCCCCCTCCATATACTGATATGCCACAAACAGGAAGTTGATATCACCAACCATTGCCATTTTATTTAGGTGCATCCATATAAATGGCCCACCCTGTACATTATATTAAAGAGAACCTGTCACCAGGTTTTTCCCATCCTATCTGAGAGCAGCATTATGTTGAAATATAGACCCTGATTCCAGCGATGTGTCATTTACTGAGCTGTTTGCTGTCATTTTGATAAAATTAGTGTTTTCTCTGTTGCAGATTTAGCAGTCTGTGAATATGCCAGTCTACATGGCAGCAGGCCAAGTAGACTGCTAATGATAATCTCCAGCTGATTAAACAGTGATTTTATCAAAACTACACTGAGCAGCCCAGTAAGTGACACATCGCTGGAATCAGGATCTCGGGTCCTATACTAAGCTATTCTCAGATTAGGTTGCAAAAACCTGGAGACAGGTTCCCCTTAATTATATACACACACATACATAAATGCATACACACACGTTATATAATATATATGTGTGTTCAACAGTTTGCATAGCCGGCAGATTTTTTGTTCTCTTGGCTTTTTTTCAGAGAATACGAATGATGACGCAAATACTTTTTTCCCACTCATGGTTAGTGGTTGGGTGAAGACACTTATTGTAACATTACTGTGTTTTCTCTTTTTAAATCATAATCACAACCAAAAGCATCCAAATGACTCTGATCAAAAGTTTACATACCCTGGTGATTCTGTTCTGAGTTAAAAATCATTTTTTTTAGTTGGTATTATATAATATTCTAATTTTCTGAGATAATGAATTTTGGGTTTTCATTGGCTATAAGCCAAAATCATCAACATTTACAGAAATAAGCACTTGAAATGAATCTCTCTGTTTGCAATTACTCTATATAATATGTGCATTTCAGTTTATGTATTGAATTACTGAAATAAATGTTCTTTTTGATGATATTCTAATTTATTGAGATGCACTTGTATCTCTAGAACCAAGATTCTGATGCGTTAACAATGTGACTACCATGCTGATCCTTTAGCGGACCTTTCACAAGCAGCTAAATTTATTGGGCTGTCAAATCAAAGTACATGATATGACTTCAGTGGTAATTGCGTTTGCTCTGGTGTGCAAACTATTTAAGGTACCTTATAACATTGAAAATGTTTGATCTTAATATCTATCACCTATGTCTGATCTAAATATTTTATTCTCATTGGTTGCTTGTAATATAAATACTTGGTTCACCTTCCTGCCAACCACCCTGAAGAAGTATTTGGGAAATGCACTTTCACTTTGTTTTTACCTGTTATGCTGAAGGACACTGTGCGAGGGACTCGCGTGAGTGCAATGTGAGGGAAACTCGCATTGAACTCGGACCAGTGTTGCCCTATTCGGCGGGACACACTGGTGCGAGTACCCTGCACCTAACTCGCAATGCGACTGCATTCGGTTCTGATGCGCGTGAGCGCAATGCAATGGAATGGGGCAAGAAAATCTAGCCCCCATACAGCACACGGTGCGATATTCGCACTTATGTGCTGCGCAAATCGCTTCAAACTCGCCGGCTGTCAAAAGCTGGCGAGTTTGAATTTCCCACCATGCGCATACAGTAATATTCATCCTGCCCCGCTGTGATAGCGGTGCAAGATGATTATTATAATGTCCTTTAACACTCATGTCAGAATGTGTCCTGAGACTGTCCAAGCTCCTGGACACATGCTGAGGTCATAAATGGCCAAATGTTTGTTTTATGCCTATAAATCTGCCAAGCCGGTAATTGTCGGCTTTACAGTTTCATTTCTAAACTCCTGCGGCTCCTGTCAGTGAACAGCGTTAATGTACGTTGTCCAGGATCCTGAACAGCTAAGTAATCAGCACAGTAGTTTGCCTGTTTAACTATTAACTAATTAACTATTTATAAACCTATAACTATGTGACATACTGTATATATCATCCATAATTTGGACTTTTTTCATCATTGGGGTTCCAGCAGATGCTCCCCGGCCTTTTTATTAATATGTCTGTATGACGGGAATCTTTCAGGGGCGGAACTACCGTGGTGCAGCTGGTGCAGCTGCACCAGGGCCCCGACCGGCTGGGGGGCCCCTTCAAGCCTGGAGGGGGCCCCCAGCCGACCCCCGCAAGCCGCCGTCAAAGGAGAGGAGGGTCAGGCAAGGGAAGCAGAGAGCTTCCTGCTTCCCCTGCCTGATCCCGCCCCTCCTCTCCTCTGCCCCTCCGGCTCCTACAAGCATCCGGCGCGGCTCACAAGGTAGGAGAGCATCGCGCCCGCGGCTCCCAGCAGCACCCCGCCTCCCCCCCCCGGGCCGATACAGTGGCCAGTAGCACCCCCCTCGGGTCCGCTCCTGCACCAGGGCCCCAGGGGGTGACGGTTTGCACCTGGAATCTTTATATGTCAATTTTAATATGTTGCGTTTAATATAGTTTAGAAAATCTTTTTAAACAATTATTGTTTTGATATAAGTCCTGGAGCATATTTTGTCAGTGCTTTGTTTACCCAGTAGGAACCCTGACCTAAACAAACTTAACTGTAATATTAGGGCATATATATGCGCACTCTTAACAAAGAGTGAGTCATAGAGCGCGTGTAACCTCGTCTGCACTCCTCCACATAAATTACTGTGAGATGTTTCCTTTGTCAATTTCTTCAGGGAATTTACAGCTGTTTTATCATACTTTGTTAAGAGTATGTCATTACCCTAGAGACCCTGACACTACATTGTATACAGCTATCCATAATTGTAAATACCACTGGGAGCAATGGACATGCAAATCACCCCTTCCATTAATACGGCAGATTGACCTTGAACTGAGATATAGTATGTGCTTTGTTGGGTTTTGTCCCATATTTATGCTTCAATTTAATTTGTTAGATCTTAGCATCTCGCCACATTTACTTAATGTTTCCCAAATCACTAAATTAATAAAATGTGTTTGTGTACTTGTGAGCGCACACAAGGGTCATCAGTGAATTATATTTGGAATTTTTTTGTTACCATCAATGCTACAAAAGAAACATCATAATCTTGGAAACTTTGATTCTGAATCTGCAGATGTCAAAGAGATGTTGTCTACACATTGAGATGTTCTGAGACACCAATAGACATTATTACATTCTGATTATGCTCTCCTTTCCATTCTAGCTTTGTGGTTCCATTTGCCTTTCATGTGACAACCCCATTAATAAATGTTTGCTATAGTTTATTGTTTTGGCCACATGTTTAACACCCAAGGTTACTTTTCTCTGTATGCTCCATGTTCTCTATTTCCATTAAGCAATTTCTTGGTGTAATTGCTTATTTATACTTACATAGATTACAGAATTGTATTACTCAAGTTTTCACATCTTGGAATCTGCTGCACTGTTTGTCAGAGCTTTGGGAGTATTCGATCAGCATAGAGGACATGGGGGGATTCCAAGATGTCCACGGACCTACACAGTTGTGTGAGAGAGCTCTCCACAGCTGAGCTCACAATCCACCACATCCGACTGCCTGAGGCCCCTACAAAGCCTTGATACTGCCGCAGAGACCCATCTCCCACACAGTTAGCCCCATCAACTGATAATCAAGAGCCACCATTGTGCAACCGAAGACAAAATGAGGTACAGTTATCTTGGCCCTCTCCCCTGCAGCCGCACCATCTCCACAAGTGCCACAGTTGCAGCTGCCCCAGAAGTGGCGCACGCCAACCCTATTGCCCAGACCCAGTGCCCGGTCGATCCACCTGTGGCTGTGTCCCGGCCCATCATCTATCTCACTCCCATGTACTGCAAACCGGGCCTGGTGCCATACACAGGAAGAGTGTGGCCCGCACTTCCAGTTCCATCCCCGGCCTATAGTGACTGAAGGCACTGCTAAGCCACCGCATAACACCACGGCAGCAGCACTTGTACTTACACTGCATGTGCCTCTCAGCCACCGTCTCCAGGGTCAATAACATTGCAGACACAATTCTCAATCAATACACAGAATAGAGACAACTGAAGAACAGCTCACATTGACTTTAAAGGAGCTCCTGCACTGATATAAAGGAGACTCACTGCAGTAGACAATCTCTAACTGGACTCACATCACTGCCACCAAATACAGCTGAGAGAGTTCTGTACAGCATAGTAACAGCCCTCTAATAGGGATTTGGGTCACCCCTATGAGTATAGGCACTGGACCACATATTAAGCTGCAGTAATAGTAGCTGACTGCCATCTTTTAATGTCCCACCTCAAGAAATTCAGCTCATCTCGGATCAATCAGTCTTAATTCTTTCTATATTTACACTAATCAAGCTTGGATACAACCTGCAAATGTCCCAACACTATTGGAGAGATGATGCCTTAACCTCTTCTTTCTGCCAGCTTGGAGAAATGCAGAAAGCTTAACAAAAGTCCAACAAGTAATTCCATCATAATGTTTAAATCCAGCGTTAGGACACACAGGAGCATACCCAAACCCCGCCACGACCACACAGGATGATCTGCATAAATATGTAAAAAAGCAAGCCTCTGCCATAGGAACCAAAAAGTCTACACACGAAACAGGCCCTGCACAGGAATTTTACTCTGACACAGACAAGGACAGTAACTCAGATGTGGGGTCCACATCTAAAGAGCATCAAATGACGCGCTCCATTATTAAATGTATCCTGGCGAAAGCACTCAAGCCCATAGGAAGAGAGCTCAATGACATTAAACAGGACCTTTCACAACAAGGCTAAAGGCTAGAAGCATTAGAAGCAACGCAGTCGACAGCCTCCCAGCACACTAACAACATGCTGACAAGTCTCAAAACACATGAGGATGAAATTCATCTCATACTTTCCATCCTGGAGGACCACGAAAACAGGGAGCACATGAACAGTATAAGGATTAAAGGTCTTCCTGAAACGGTGACATTTGAGGCTCTGGGGAAAGCGGCATCCGAAATATTCCACTCACTACTTCTGGAGCAGGATCCTCAGGATCTTGAAATGGGCCAAGTTCACAGAGCGCTGTGACCCAAGCCTGAGCAAAGTGACCCCCCTCACAATGTTTTATGCTGATTCTTGAACTATAGAACCAAGGTCTTGCTACTATAATGTGGCAGGAAAAAAAAGAAATTAGTTACGAGGGGGCCCAGATTAAACCTTATCAAGACCTCTCGGCCATCACTATAAGAAAACGGATATTGCTTAAACCTTTTACTGAGGCGGTGTTACAGAAAAACATTAGATATCTTTGGCTTTTTCCTTTTGGAATATAGGTGTTCTCGGAAGATAAAAGATTTCAAGCCATAACCTCAGCTGAAATCTGAGACATCTGTAATTCCCTGGAGATCACCCTCGAAAGCTACCTGGACCTCGAAGCTTTCCACTCTGCCTCCTTATTACACCCACTTCCCCTCCCACCGCCTTGGCACGTAACCCTAATGCCAAAATCCCATTGAGCCAGACGCAAATCCAGGAAACTCACCCCTCCAAAGAAATATACACCTGAGCAGCCAATTGTTTTCCTCCTCCTAGCACACTAAACAACACCTCCGTAACCATGGACCCATTCCATGACAGCTACCCTTTCTCCTTTGCCCTCCTTCGACTCTTTGAAACATGATACAACATACCTGCACCTTGCCCTCTAAATACTTGACTGTCATGGAACGGGAAGGAGTAATATACCGCCAAAGCAGAGCGAGCAAAGATAAATTCCTCCTCTATAAAACTTATGATCTTAGGAGGCTATCCCGGGTTGGCACAGATACTTTGGCTGTCCCACCAACCTTTCCCCATTTGGGCACTAAGCGGGATAGCTTTTTTTTGTTGCCTTTTTGGCCCTTGACTTCACTTGTTACGAAGCTGACTAGTTTAATTTGCTATAGCAATTACTTGCTGTACTAAACTATAATATCTTTCATCTCGAGCTGGCGGATGCCACCTTGACTTGAGATCTCCGCAATCTTGATCTACTCACCACAAAAGTTATGATGTTGTTTGATAACTTTTTTCTTTCCTCTAGATCTTTCACTCAAAGCCCTCAACTTCATCCTGAACTCTAACTCTATCCTACCCCTTACTCCCCTGCACCTTGAGATGGCCTCACCAGAGCAGCGCAAACAATCGACCTACTATTCCTAGATGGTTACCACACAAAAGATAGCGTATATACTCGCGTATAAGCCGAGTTTTTCAGCCCAAAAATTGGGCTGAAAAGTCCCCCCCTCGGCTTATACGCGAGTCACTGTATACTGTATACAGTATACAGGCCCATCACCCCATCAGTATACAGGCCCCCCCTTACTGCAGCAATCCTGTAAAGGAAGAGACTATTATACTTATCCCTGCCGCTCTCCCGCTGCCGCTGTCCCGCCGCCGCCATCATGCTCCTCCGTCTTCATCCGGCTTCTTCCAGCTTCCTCCGGTGGGCGCAGGCAATGACGTCATTGTCTGCGCGCCAGAGGAGGAAGCCGGAAGGCGCTGGATGAAGACGGAGGAGCGCGATGGCGGCGGCGGGACAGCGGCAGCGGGACAGCGGAAGGGATAAGTATAATAATCTCTTCCTTTACAGGATTGCTGCAGTAAGGGGGGGCCTATATACTGATGGGGGGGGCCTGTATATACCACTGGGGCTGCTGCTCTATACTGCCACTGGGGCTGCTGCTGTATACTACCACTGGGGCTGCTGTATACTACCACTGGGGCTGCTGTATATACCTCTGGGGCTGCTGTATACTACCACTGGGGCTGCTGTATATACCTCTGGGGCTGCTGTATACTACCACTGGCGTTGCTGCTGTATACTACCACTGGGGCTGCTGTATATACCTCTGGGGCTTCTGTATATTACCACTGGGGCTTCTGCTGTATATACCACTGGGGCTGATGTATATACCTCTGGGGCTGCTGTATACTACCACTGGGGCTGCTGTATATACCTCTGGGGCTGCTGTATATACCTCTGGGGCTGCTGTATACTACTACTGGGGCTGCTGCTGTATATACCACTGGGGCTGCTGCTGTATATACCACTGGGGCTGCTGCTGTACACTACCACTGGGGAGGCTGCTGTATACCACACTGCTGGGGGCTGTATATTTGTGCTGGGGTCCACCCTCGGCTTATACACGAGTCAATAGGTTTTCCCAGGTTTTGGGGGCAAAAGTAGGGGGGTCGCTTATACACGGGTCGGCTTATACACGAGTATATACGGTAATTAAATTAACCACCCTGAATACGAATGGCTTTAATTCCCTGGCCAACAGACACCGTACACTTACACATCTGAAAAAAGAATGGGCTGATGTAATTCTCCTATAGGAGAAAAAGGTTTGGTACCGTGTTAGCCAGTTAAGAAAATGTTGATTGCTCTCTGTGTGAGAATCAAGATAAAAATCTTGTGGTTGTGATACTTTTTAATGGCTAACAAAAATTAAATAAATGATGTTATAAGGCGAGCTTTGGAAAGCTCGCCTTATAACATCATTTATTAAATTTTTGTTAGCCATTAAATGGTATCACAACCACAAGATTTTTATTTTGTTTCTCACACTGAGAGCAATCTCACATAGGAAACACATTTCATGAAAGAAAGACTCCTCTCCTTCGATAACACCCCACATGACAGATGGTACCGTGCAGGGTCGCCTAAACCAAGAACAAAAGGGACCTCTATTGCATTGCAAAAAATATTCTCTTTCTTATGCATAACACATTAGAGGACGATTTGTCTTCATCAAGGGCCTTCTGGTAGGCACTATGGTCACCATCTATAGACTCTATGCACCGAACACTGGGCAGGTCAGGTGGCTCCTTGCAGCCCTTAGGAAGATCAGTGACTTCCGAGAAAGAACACTCATAATAAGGGGGGGGACAATAAACGATAGGCTCTGGAACCTGCCATAGACACAACTTAAGCAAAGAGCGCAATTGCCAGTAGAGACATAGCCTGTATCAAGAACCGCATTCCACTTCCTAAACCTAGTAGACATTTGGCGCTACTGTGATGCCCTGCTCACGCAGGTAGCCACAACCTTCCCTACTGCACAGCTGTGTTTCCACAGCAGGCACCTACTACATACAACACCTTTCACCCCTGCACAGTAGGGGGAGCTAGACTCACTGACTTTAGGTGAGGTTCCCTATAAATACTGCTGCTGGGGGAGGGGTTAGTCAGAGTGTTCAGACGCTAGGAGAGCTGCGAAGTTGTCCTGGTGATCGATGCTGCGGTTAGACCCGAACCAGTGACCCGGAGTGGCACTTCTGCTGTTGAACCAAGCCTAGGAGTGGGGACAGAAGGCTCGGAGCTTAGTCAAGGGAGTAGAGGAACTGGTGGAAGTTTACCCAAGACGTATCGGACTTCGGGGATCCGCACCTGCAGGATTAGTCCAGGACTGCAGAGAACCCCTGCATATCATGGAGACTTTAGTCACTCGGTCCCCCTGCGTACCCAGCAAAAGGGAGCCTGACACCGTAGTGTGGAATTACACTGCAGTGATCAGAGAGGGTAACCCGTGGAGCGCGCAGGAGGGGAGAAAGAGAGGACCAGAGAAAGTGAGGAGGCCAGTCGTGTTGCATACAGACAGGGCTTAAACGACAGCAGGGAACCTAAGGAGGCCTTATACCCACTTGCTGTGGAGACTCACTGTGCACTTGGTCACCCGACAGTGCTCTTGATATCTTTACCTGTGAATACCACCAGTAAAAAAGGTAAACGAGACTTTCTTCAGCGTGTGTGCATTATTCCTCTCCATCCCCAGCCTCCATATAGACTGCCCCACTGCTACCTACCCTGGCTACAAGTCCCACTCCAAGCTGCCCCGGAGGTCCAGCTCCACCTGTAGGGAGCTTTGCCATTCCTGCTGCAATACCATTGCCCTCCGGATGACTGTGGCAGCGCTGGTGACCCATCACCAGGTACTAAAGGTGGCGTCACATGACAATAACTCTTATCCCCTGTACATAACCCCTTATTGAAGTGTCACGCAGGCCACGGGCTCAGGCACCGCCACTCGTGACATCCCCGCGAACCCCTCCAAGCCTGGTACCTAAGTATCCCAGGGCCTGGGGCTCGACATATATTTCTGGTGCTCATGAACAGGATCTCGTGCCCGGGATTACCGGGTACTGTGTGCCGTGATTTCAACTGTATTGAGAGAATGTTAAAACTATGCCGCCATTACTGCGCTGAAGAGCGGGAAGAAAGGGGGCGTGTTAGAATGTAGAGCGCGAAACTGAAGCCCGACCCTCACTCAGCCGAGCATTCCCAAGCACTGCGGTCTAGTCCAGAAATTCCCAAATTGATTATTTGAACACTGGCTGTAATTCACTAGGTGGGGCCTCCAGCATGTCGGCCTCCTTCAGCGACGATGACAGTACGTTCGCTGACCCTAGGAATTACTGCGAAGCAACCATGGCTGCCTCTAATAGTACTGTCAGCGACACCAGCACACCGGGCTCAGTCGCCCCGATCATGCTGATCTCACTCCCATACATTCCGGGGGCTTAGTGGTTGTGTCGAGCCCAGGCTTTGGGGTACTTGGGTATCAGGCTTTAAGGGGTTAACAGTCCTGTTGTCCTGTTGTAATGGGGAGTGGTGGCCGCGCCTGATTCCGTGTCCTGGCTAAATCTTCAAAAAGGGGATATATTTACAGGGGATTATATACCGTTTGTCGTGATGCCACCTGTAGCTTCTGGTGAGGCGCCACAGTCCGCTGGAGGTAGATGGTAGTGCGGTAAGTTGGCAAAGTCCTCTACAGGTAGGGCTGGACCTCCGGGGCAGTGTAGTATGGAGGGGAAGCTTGTAGTGGAGCTGAGGATGGGATAGGGAGTGTTGGAGCAGTCTATGTGGGGTATTGGGAACGGAGAGGAATGATACACGCACACAGCAGAAGTCTCTTTTACCATTTACTGATGTTACAGCAGGTAAAGATGTCCAGGGCACTGACAGGTGACCAGGTTGCACAGTGGGTCCCCACAGCAAGTGGGTATAAAGCCTCCTCTGTTCCTCTGTAGTGATTGAAGTTCAGTTTGCATGCAGCCAGACTTGCCTCCTCTCTCTTCCTGACTCTGATGTCTGTCTCTCCTCCTGTGCGGTCTCTAAGTTACCTTCTCTGATCACTGCGGTGGTATACTGCTGTGTCTGGCTCCCACTCTTGACCCACAGGGGGACCGGGTGGCTGAAGCCTCCATGGTGTGACCGGATTCTCTGTGGTCCTGGAGTATCCCACAGGTGCGGATCCCCGATGTCCGGTACGTCTTGGGACGAACTCCCTCAAGTTCCTCACCCCCTTTAGGCTGTCTGCTCCTTGCCTTCTGTCCCCACTTAGGCTTGCGGGACGTCAGAAGGGCCACTCCGTGTCACTGGTTCGGGCCTAACCAACCACCAGGACTTCTTCGCAGCTCTCCTAGCGTCTGCACACTCTGACTAACTGCTCCCCTAGCAGCAGTATTTATAGGGAATCTTGCCTAAGGTCAGCAAGTGGAGCTCCCCCTACTGTGCCGGGGTGGAAGATGTTGCATGTAGTACGTACCTACTGTGGAAACCCAACTGTGCATTAGAGAAGTCTGTGGCTACCTGTGTGAGCAGGGCGCCACATACCCCCCTAGGTAATTTCAGTACTTCTGGACTGAGTATTTTTGTTTAAACAAAAAGAAATAACAATTATCAATAACATATATACAAAGTCTTAAAATATAAAAACTTACAAAAATCACTGAAAAATAGTGGAAAAATAGAAAAACAGGTAAGTCCATACGGTGCTAGTTCATTCACCGCAGGCTTGGAAGAGGTTGTGGGTACATTAGTCCTGTAACTGTAGTCCTTTTAAATTGTAAAAAGTTCAAAGTGAGAAAGTTCAATAAGTCCTTACAAGTAAAGTCTCTGTAGGCTCAACAGTTCAAAATACACATCAATGGGTGTTTTCGGCGTAGGAGTCCTAGGTACTATGGGGCCTATACGGTCATAAGTGCTGTAGGCCTCCTGGCCCTGGGGTCACCTTTTGGCCACATTTTTGCTCTCCTTAGACAGCTCCTTACGCCAACTCCCTTCTTTTTGTGTTGTGTACCTGGCTTTTTCCTACTCTTCACCTACACTAATTACATTACTTATTTTACAATGACTATTTACATGGTTACTTTAGTGTGTTCTACCTTACTTTACTATGCCCACTCTCCATATCTAGACGGGAGTTAACTTTGTGTGCTTCTGTGTGGTCTACGCACTACAGGTGTCACTGTCTCAGGTGATGTTTCTAATGGAGGGCTTGGTGCAGGCATGTCAGGTAAGCGTCTGCGTTGCCTTAGTCTCACGACAGGGCTAGCAGGTGTACCGATTGCAGCATCCTCAGATTCTCTAGCAATGGGTATTTCTTCCTGATTCCTTTGTACCACTTCATTGGGCTAGTAGAAATTCAGTATTGGCACTATGGTGGCTGCATCTTGTTGAGGCCAATCTTCTGGGAATTCTCCTAAGATGGTTGAGATTATTTTCTTAGTTGGCTCTTCATCTAAACTTTGTTCTTGAACTGGTTCTATTTCTTGGAATGGTGGAGTGAAGGGATTTTGGTTTTCCCAATCTGTTGGACACTTTTTTATGTGATCCCTGGATACAGTCTGTGTGGTTTTTCCACCGTTCTTGCTGATAAGGCAGACTTTGCAGTTTTCATGTCCAGAGTCTAATAGAACATAGGGTTCTTGTTCCTACTGGTCATCTAACTTATGTCTAGTTCTTTTTCTCTTAAGGACATTACTTCCAGGTGTTATTGGTTCTGCTGGAGCATGTATATTATAGTCCCTTTCTTGTTTTTCACAGGATTTCTCCAGGTTATCTTCGACACTGGCTTGAACCATTTTGTATTGTTTGAGGCGATGGGCTTTCCAACTGGGAATAGTGTTATCTGCTTCAGGGTCTACTACTCCGAGTTCCAAATCTACGGGGTAACTTTTCTGTACAGGCTCTCATCAGGTATGCTGGTGTACAGTTTGTAGAGCTTACTGGAATGTGGTTGTACATGTCAACCAAATCAGGTAGTTTCTCCGGCCATTGGTTTCTTTCCTCTAAGGGTAAGATCTTCAGCATGTCGATGATGATGCGATTCATTCTCTCACAGAGTCCATTGGCTTGTGGATGATATGGGGTTGTTCTGATCTTTTTGCACCCATACATGTGGCAGAACTCTTGGAAGATCTCCGCTTGAAAGGCTGATCCTTGATCTGTTAGGACCTGTTCAGGGTATCCCAATGGTCTGCAGAAGACATTTTGGAATGTTCTAACAGCTGTGGCAGCTGTCAAATCTTTTATGGGGTCAACCATTAAGAAACTCGAGTAATGGTCTACCATGGTCAACACGTAGGTGTAGCCGGATCTACTTGGAGTTAGTTTTACATGGTCCAAGGCTACTATTTCCAGAGGCTGGTTTGTCACGATGGGATGCAGCTGTGCTTTCTGGCTCTGTAAGTCCTTCCTTTTAGGCTGCAAGGTTTACAATTTTTACACCATTTTTCAATGGATGTCCACATGCCGACTCAAAAGAACCTATCTCTCAGTAGCATCTCCAGCTTCTTCCACCCGAAGTGACCAGTCTAGTTGTGATAGGCGTTCAAGACCACATGGATTTCTGATTTTGGCACAATGATTTGCCAGGCCATCTCGTGTGTTCTTGGGTTGATGTACCTCCGACAAAGCTTCCCTTGGTATATAAACAGCTTACTCCGCTCTCTACACAGATGTTTGGCTTCAGATTGGGGATTTTCAGGCAGCTTCGCTGACTCCTGGGTGATCAGTTGTTTTATTAGACTGACAGCTGGGTCATTATCTTGCACTTCTTTCCAACCGAAGTGGGGCAACGGGTTCACCATTCTTGTAGGAGGATCTTGACAGGTTTGCTGGCACTGGGTTACTCTTACTTGATGGAAGGCAGGTAACTCCACTTCTTCCAGCTCGTCTTCATCTACACCTTCTTCTGAGAGGTGAGGCATTCTGGATAAGGTGTCCGCATTTCCATTCTGGTGCCCAGCCCGGTACTTGATGGTGAACTGGTAGTTGGACAATCTGACCATCCATCCCTGCTCTATGGCTCCCAACTTCGCAGTTTCCAGGTGGGTCAGCGGATTATTATCCGTGTAAGCTGTAAATTTGCTAGAGGCCAGATAATGTCTGAACCTCTCGGTGACGGCCCAGACCAAGGCCAGGATTTCCAGCTTGAAGGAACTGTAGTTCTCTGGGTTCCTCTCTGTGGGGCGCAGCTACCTACTGGCATAGGCGATCACCCTTTCCTTGCCGTCTTGCTTTTGGGAAAGGACGGCTCCAAGTTCCACATTGCTGGCGTCTGTGTACAGCGGGAATGGCAGGTTGTAGTCCGGGTAAGCAAGGATTTCTTCTCCTGTCAGGGCTTCTTTCATCATCTGGAACGCTTCCTCTTATTCCTTACCCCACTTCCACGGAGAATCCTTAGACTTGCCCTTTATGGGTTGACCTACTAGGAGGTCTTGCAGGGGAGCAGCCTTCTTGGTGTACTCCTTTATGAACCTCCGATAGTAGCCCACCAATCCCAGGAATTGACATAATTCCTTTAAGGTCTTGGGTTCTGGCCACTTCTTGATTGCCGTCACCTTGTCTGGATCAGGGGCTACGCCTTCGGCACTGACTATGTGTCCCAGGTACGGTACTCTTGGCTTTAACAGGTGGCATTTAGATGGTTTTAGCTTTATCCTGTATTTGGCCAGAGCTTCAAACTCCTCTGCTAGAAGAGTGACGTGTTCCCCGTAGGTTTTGGAGTACACAATCACATAATCCAGGTAGAGCAGTACCGTCTCAAAGTTCTTATGTCCCAGGCAACTCTCCATCAATCACTGGAAGGTTCCGGGTGCATTACATAGTCCGAAGGGCATGCTATTGAATTCACCTATGCCCATGGGTGTTGTGAATGCCGTATTTTCTCTGTCCTCCTCGGCTACGGACACCTGCCAGTACCCACTAGTGAGATCTAAGGTGGAAAAGTAATTGGCAGACTTCAACGCAGCTAAGGATTCCTCTATACCAGGTAACGGGTTAGCATCTTTGTGTGTTATGCGATTTATTTGCCTATAGTTTATACACATTCCCATACTGCCATCCTTTTTCCTGACTAGGACTAATGGGGCTGCCCAGGGACTACAGCTATCTCGCATAACCCCTGTGTGGCACCCCAAGGGTTAATGTGCCACAGAAACATCAACTCAGGTTTAATCCCCACAAAGCACTACACTAGAAAGTGGGAGGAGCTTAGGTGGCACCTGCACTAGTGGGAGGAGCTAATGTTGTTTACCACAGAGCAGGAGTGACAGTTAGTTCAGTTGAATTTGAGTCTGGAGCAGGAGCAGAGTCAAGTACAAGTGGACGTCCTGAGATGTCTGAGGAGAGGAGATAGAGGAACAGAGGAACATACCCGGTATAAAGAGTTACCCCAAATTCAATCCCGAGAGGCGCTTAGGATGGATACCGGATCCGAGGCAGTGCCTGAGACAGACAGGACAGTAAATACCGGGATAGTGAAGGTCCACCATCTTCACTGTACCATAGCAAAGCAACACAGAGGGGTCAGTGACAGAAAGGACTCAAGTTGCCTAGCAGATTCGTACCCGTGGGAAGAGACAGGGCCAGCAGTTCAGCTACAAGCGGCAGCAGGGCCACACACAGCGCATAAGTAGGAAGCCAAGGACCCGGTCAGGGTGGGAGCAACCCGGTACAGACTCCGTGGACAATACTGTGTTATACCATCTGCAAGTAAAGACTTGGAAAATGACAGAAACTGTGAGTGTGTGATCCTTATGCTGAAGCCCCACTTGCCCTCATAAACTGCCATTGCTTCCACTCTCATCATCTCTACTGCTACCCCTACTCTCCTGCAACATCTGTAACCACCATCACAGACTTTAACTACTACCACTGCCCCGGGGAACCCAGTTCTGCCCACAGGAAGTATTCCATCCTAGCTGCCAACACATCATCCCCGGACGTTCTGCAGCAGCGGTGGTCCCCATTATTGACCACACAATGTGGGTGGCGACACGACTGACAAATGCCCTGTAAATAACCCCCCATTTTATTGTGCGGGCCTGGGACACAGTCCGGACCAGGACCGCCGTGACATCCCCCAGCAGCACCCCGGTCCGGCACGGAGTACCCCGTCCCAGTGGGCTCCACAACCTGCGTGCTTCATGTCCTGTAACATTTCTTTGGCTTTTTGATAATGTGCAGGTGGAATAGGCCTATACCGCTCTTTGATTGGTGGATGTGTACCTGTGGGGATGTGATGTTGTACCCCTTTTATCCTACCAAAGTCAAGTGGATGCTTACTAAGGACTTGTTCAAATTCTTGAACTACCCGGTACACCTTGCTTTTCATATACAGGAGTGGTGTCAGTTCTGACATGGAGCTGCTGGCACCAGTCCTCCAGTGGCCCAGTTGTTTGATCAGGTTTTGTCCCTTTAATATAGGGTATGGGTCCCACTGTTTGAATCTCGTTGTTACTGACTGTGTTCAATTTAGTAACGGTTGTATACCTGGGTAATTTAACCTCCTCACTGCCATAATTTAATATGCGAATAGGTACTCTCCCATTGTGTACACCCATTACACCACTGGCTGTCAACAGTGTAGGTCTGTGTTCAGTGCTGACAGACTCCACTAATGCTTGATAGTCCTGCCCTCTTAGACCCGTAGCTGCTCGACACCAAATCATCATTTCACTCATTGGGGGAATCACAATAGGTAACTTGTCTGTCACCCGTGCAGTACCAATTTCGTCACCTGTAATTGTTATCTGTTGATGGTACAGGATGGCTCTGATCTCTCGCTGGAGGACCTTCCTTTGACCAGGTCTGGCAGTATCTGTGATCTGTTGAAGCATAGACAAAACTTCCTCCATGCAATTGCTAGCAACATTAGTGCTTAGTATTATATATGGATCATTAGCATTACTGGCTTCTGCGACTACTAGGACCCCCTGGTTCTGCAATTCCACCCTCCCCACCTTTATTGGCGCTTCCTTAACCCCCATTATGGTAATTGGTTCACCGTTAGTTGCATTGAGGGTAAAGTCTATATCAGGCTGTTTCAGTTCTGCATCAGCCCAATACTACTTATAAAGGATATAGGGGATGGTGGTCACCTGTGACCCGGTATCCAGGTGTCGGGATGCCATCTAGTACAATGGACAGAAACAGCCTCTGTCCGATGAAGGTCTTGTACCAGGTGGCTGGGCCCTGTTGATCTAATCTTGAGGTTTGACCCCGGCCCCCAGGAACTACCCGTTTAAAGGACAGCTCCTGGCGAGGTGACCGGTGTGGTTACAGCGGCGGCAGATGGTCTCCCCAGTTCGAGCTGTAGCGGTCTGTGGTCCTCTCTCAGTACGCTGCGGCTTGCTTCCCTCGCATCCAGGCTACATCCTCCAGACTGTCGGCAAGTTGAATCAGCGGTTGAGGTTGGGGCTGGGGTCTTGGCGCTGGCTGATTGCTTTGCTGTAGCTGCAGAGCGTCCATTAGCTTAGTGATATTTTTGTTCATTTGGTGCATCTCAGCACGCATCTCAGCTCTCATGGAATCATACTTTTCCTGCTGAGCAGATTGAACATTGTTTGTGGCTGTAGACACGGGAAATGGTTTTGGGGTAGCCTGCACCTCACCACTGCACCACCTTTTAATAGCAGCTTCATGAGTTTCTACCGGCCTTAACCCTTTGATGGCCATCTCCTTCAGGATTGCTCAATGACCACCAACGTACAGTCTTACTGTCCTCGGGGAATAGTAGTCCCCGGGTGAATTGTTCAATGAGGAGCTTGTTTTCGTCGGGTACACTGGTGGGGCTGACATGTGTAAGGGCACACAATGCTTCTTCCAGACGCCAGGCATAAGCTCTGATACCATCTCCTGGCCTCTGGTAGCAGTGATGGAAGCGCAAGTGTATATCAGCCTCATTGCACTCTTCGAAGGTAGCTCTCAGTTTATTAAATATAGCAGATGCTGATCTGCGTTCAGCGGCAGACCAGGACGCACTTTCTTTCTCTGCTGCGCCAGTTAACTGTCCAAGTACCACAGCAGCGCGTTGTTGGCCGGTCATCGCATACATATCCAGGACGCTATTGATTTTTCGCTTGAACTCATCCAGCGTATCAGGGCATCATACTGGGGCAACCACTTGTGGCGGTGGCGCTGGCACTGCTACCAGAGGCAGCCATAGGTCCTTCGGAGTAATTCCTAGGATCAGCGAACGCACTGTCGTCGTCGCTGAAGGAGGCCGAAATGTTGGAGGACCCCCTAGTGAATTACAGCCAGTTCTTAAAGGGTTAAACAGTTCGGGACTTTCTGGACTAGGCCGCGGCGCTCGGGAATGCTCGGTTGAGCGAGGGGCGCGCATCAGTTTCACGCTCTTGAGGCCGGCACTCCCCCTTTCTTCCCGCTCTTCGGCGCAGTAATTGCGGCGTAGTTTTAACAGTCACTCAATACAGTCAATAAAACGGCACACAGTACCCGGTAACACCGGGCACGGGATCCTGTTCGTGACGCCAGAAAAAGATATGTCAAGCCCAGGCTTTGGGGTACTTGGGCACACAAGTGCGGATCCCCGATGTTCGATACGTCTTGGGACGAACTCCCTCAAGTTCCTCACTCCCTTTAGGCTGTCTGCTCCTTGCCTTCTGTCCCCACTTAGGCTTACGAGACGTCAGAAGGGCCACTCCGGGTCACTGGTTCGGGCCTAACCGCGGCACAGACCACCAGGACGTCTTCGCAGCTCTCCTAGTGTCTGCACACTCTGATTAACTCCTCCCCCAGCTGCAGTATTTATAGGGGATCTTGCTTAAGGTCAGCAAGTGGAGCTCCCCCTACTGTGCCGGGGTGGAAGATGTTGCATGTAGTACGTACGTGCTGTGGAAACCCAACTGTGCATTAGAGAAGTCTGTGGCTACCTGTGTGAGCAGGGCGCCACAGTTGCCCCAGTATGATGGTCGCCCTGATATGTTGGATGTTTATAGGAGAAAAATCACTAGTGTCCTGGACATGTATGCGATGACCGGTCAGCAGCGCGCTGCTGTGGTACTCGGACAGTTAACTGGCGCAGCAGATAAAACTGCAAAGTTGGGAGCCACGGAGCAGAGATGGATGGCCAGACTGTCCAACTACCAGTTCACCATCAAATACCGGGCTAGGCACCAGAATGGAAACGTGGATGCCTTGTCTATAACGCCTCACCTGTCAGATGTGGGCATGGATGAAAATGAGCTAAAAGAAGTGGAGTTACCTGCATTCCATAAATTAAGAGAAATCAGTGTCAGCAGACCCATAAAGACCCTCCTGTGAGAATGGTTAACCCATTGCCACACTTTGGTTGGAAGGAAGTGCAAGACAATGACCCGGCTGTCGGCTTGATAAAGAGGCTGATAACCCAGGAGTCAGCGAAGCTGCCAGAAAATCCTCAACCAGAAGCCAAACATTTGTGGAATGAGAGGAGCAAGCTGTTCATTTATCAGTAGAAGCTCTGCAGAAGACACATCAACCCGAGGACCCATGAGATGGTCTGGCAAATCATTGTGCCAAAGTCAGAAGTGCAGATGGTATTGAACGCCTACCACAACCCGACTGGTCAATTTGGATGGAAGAAGCTGGAGATGCTACTGAAAGATAGGTTCTTTTGGGTTGGCATGCATGGATCCATTGAGAAATGGTGTAAGGATTGTGGACCCTGCAACCTTAGAAGAAAAGACTTACAGAGCCAGAATGCACCGCTCCAGCCCATAGTGATGAAACAGCCCCTGGAAATAGTAGCCCTGGACCACGTAAAATTGACTCCAAGTAGATCTGGCTACACATACGCGTTGACCATGGTAGACCATTACTCAAGGTTCCTGATGGTTGCCCCTGTGAAAGACTTGACAGCTGCCACCGCTGCCAGAACATTCCAAAATGTTTTCTGTAGACCATTAGGTTATCCAGAACACATCATAACAGACCAAGGTTCAGCTTTTGAAGCGGAGATCTTCCAAGAGTTCTGCCACATGTATGGGTGTAAGAAGATAAGGACGACCCCATATCATTCCCAAACCAACGGAATATGTGAGAAAATGAACAATATCATCATTGACATGTTGAAGATCCTACCCTTGGAAGAAAGGAACCAATGGCCGGAAAAACTATCAGACTTGGTTGACATGTACAACTACATTCCAGTAAGTTCTACAAATTGTACACCAGCTTACTTAATGAGAGCCCGTACAGGAAAGTTACCCATAGACTTGGAACTTGGAGTAGTTGATCCCAAAGCAGATGCCTCAACGCCCAACTGGAATGAAAACTGCCTCGAACAATACTAAATGGTTCAAGCCTGTCTTGAAGACAACCTGGAGAAAGCCTGTGAAAAACAAGAAAGGAACTATAACAAACATGCTCCAGCAGAACCTATTGTACCAGGAAGTATTGTTTTAAAGAGGAAGAGAACACAACACAAATTGGATGACCAATGGGAACAAGAACCCTATGTCCTGCTAGATTCTGGATTTGACAATAACAAAGTGTGTCTCATAAGTAAGAATGGAGGAAAAACCACTCAGACAGTGTCAAGAAATCATATCAAAAAGTGTCCAACTGCATGGGAATGCCCCACCATTGCCAAAAGTACAATCAGAACCTCAAAAACAACCCAGTCCATGTGAAAACCTAAAGGAGAAGGTAGTCTCAACAATCCTAGAAGATTTCCCAGAAAACTGGCCTCAGCAAGATGGAAGCATCTTAGTGCCTTTACTGAATTTCTACCAGCCCCAAGAAGTGGTACAAAGGAATCAGGAAGAAATACCCGTTGCTAGAGAATCTGAGGATGCTGCAATCGGTACACCTGCTAGCCCTGTTGCGAGGCTAAGGCCACACAGACGCTTACCTGACATACCTGCACCATACCCTTCACTAGAAACCTCACCTGAGACAGAGATACCTGTAGTGCACAAGTCACAGAGGAGCACACAAGGTCAACCTCTGTCTAGGTATGGAGAGTGGGCACAGTAAAAAGGTCAGAGGTAGAATAAATCGCAGCAGTAACATGCAAATAGCAATGTACGTAGTAGTGTACAGAAGGGTGGAGGAACTGGGCCTTGTCACACGCACATTAAGGTAGGAACAGAAAGTGCCTGGAGTGGGGAGGTACCAGATCTCCTAAGCCGAGACACCCATAGGGAAATGTGTTTATTGAAAATGTGGACTTTTGAAATACGTTTCCCTTTTCTTACCCGGAGCGTACAAAGACTTTACTGTATAGACTCTTGTGAACTGAACCTATCCCTTTGAACTTTTCCCCGGATTACATTTAAAAGGACCATGGTCGCAGGACTGGTGTGACAACAAACTTCTCTTTTTCAAAGCCTGCGGTGAATGGACTAGCATCGTATGGATTTACCTGTTTTCATTTTTCCCATCTTTTTCAGTGGTTTTTGTACATTTTCATATTTTGAGACTTTGTAAATATGTTACATGTTATTATTGTTAATTGCTATTCCTTTTGTTTGAAAACACAAAAATACTCAGTCCAGGAGTACTGATGTTAACTAGCGGGGTTTGTGGCACCCTGCTCACGCAGGTACACCTTCCACCCCTGCACAGTAGGGGAGCTAGACTCTTTGACCTTGGGTGAGGTCCCCTATAAATACTGCTGCTGGGGGAGGAGAGAGTCAGAGTGTGAAGACTCTAGGGGAGCAGCGAAGATGTCCTGGTGATCGGTGCTGTGGTTAGGCCCGAACCAGTGAGCCGGAGTGGCCCTTCTGCCATTGAGCCAAGCCTAGGAGTGGGGACAGAAGGCACGGAGCTTAGCCAAGGGAGTAGAGGAACTGGTGGAAGTTTACCCAAGATTTACCGGACTTTGGGGATCCACACCTGCAGGATTACTCCAGGACAAGCAGAAAACCCCGGCACACCGTGGAGACTTTAGTCACCTGTTCCCCCTGCATACCCAGCAAAAGGGAGCCAGACACCGTAGTGTGGAATTACACCACAGTGATCAGAGAGGGTAACCCGTGGACCGCGCAGGAGGAGAGAGAGAGGACCAGAGAAAGTGAGGAGGCCAGTCGTGTTGCATACAGACAGGGCTTCAGCGACAGCAGGAAACCTGATGAGGCCTTATACCCACTTGCTGTGGAGACTCACTGTGCACCTGGTCACCCTAAAGTGCTCTGGACATCTTTACCTGTGAATACCACCAGTAAAAAGGTAAAAGAGACTTTCTTCAGTGTGTGTGCGTTATTCCTCTCCATCCCCAGCATACATATAGACTGCCCCACTGCTTCCTACCCTGTCCTGAAGTCCCACTCCAAGCTGCCCCTTTACTCTATGCTGCCCCGGAGGTCCAGCTCCACCTGTAGGGAGCTTTGCCATTCCTGCCGCAATACCATCGCCCTCAGGAGGACTGTGGAGGCACTGGTGACCCATCACGTGACAATAACTCTTATCCCCTGTACATAGCCCCTTATTGAAGTGTCACCCAGGCCACGGGCTCAGGCACCGCCTCTCGTGACATCCCCGCGAACCCCTCCGAGCCTGATACCCGAGTACCCCAGGGCCTGGGGCTCGACACTACCTTAACCCTAGCCAAAATATTACACATATTTCTCAAGACCTCATAATGCGTACCATAGGTTACACTACTTATTCGTCCCTAGAGCCCTACTCCCCAACATTTAACACTCAAACATCAGACCCTCCCTATTTTCGGATCATTCAATTGTCACCATGGAATTATCCCTTGCCAAACCAGTTCCTCGTTGCAGGACGTGGCAACTGAATGAGTCACTTTTAGACTCACCCGCCAACAAAATCCAAATTTCTAAAGCTTTGATGTCCTACTTTGACCAAAACAATACATCTGATATCTCATACCCACTGCTCTGGGAAGCGCACAAGGCAGTAATACGTGGGGAGTTCATATCAATTGCCTCCTACATCAACAGACAGAAAGACCAGAAAGTTACCGTATATACTCGTGTATAAGCCGAGTTTTTCAGCCCAAAAATTGGGCTGAAAAGTCACCCCCTTGGCTTATACACGGGTCTATACGGTATATGGGATTTTTTTGCAGGTGCTGGGGAGGCTGGAGGAGGCGGGGGGGGGCTGATGAGTGAGCGGCCCGTCACGTGGGGCCGCTCATTAGATATGCACGGCTCCCCCCGCCCATCACAGCGGCGGTAGGAGCCGTGCATACAGCCCCCCAGTGTATACAGCAGCCCCCCAATGGCACTAGCCCCCCCATCATGGAAAGAGCCCCCCACACTTTGCAGAGCTCCCCCGCTGATTTATCTTACCATCCGGGGTCTTCGCCGCGGGTCCTGCGCGCTGTGTTCAGGTCTCACGTGACCCGGCGAGATGACGTCATTCCACTGCGACCGCCGGGTCACATGAGACCGGGAACACAGCGCGCGAGGATGGACGCGAGGGCCCGCAGTGAAGCAGACCCTGGATGGTAAGATAAAGCAGCGGGGGGGTGCTCTGCAAAGTGTGGGGGGCTTCTTCCCATGATGGGGGGGCGACTGCCACTGGGGCCTTCTGTATACCTCTGGGGCTGCTGTATATACCCTGGGGCCTGCTGTATACCTCTGGGGCCTGCTGTATACCTCTGAGGCCTGCTGTATATACCCTGGGGCCTGCTGTATACCTCTGGGGCCTGCTGTATACCTCTGGGGCCTGCTGTATACCTCTGGGGCCTGCTGTATATACCCTGGGGCCAGCTGTATATACCCTGGGGCCAGCTGTATATACCCTGGGGCCAGCTGTATATACCCTGGGGCCTGCTGTATATACCCTGGGGCCTGCTGTATATACCCTGGGGCCTGCTGTATATACTCTGGGGCCTGCTGTATACCTCTGGGCCTGCTGTATACCTCTGGGGCCTGCTGTATACACCCTGGGGCCAGCTGTATACACCCTGGGGCCAGCTGTATATACCCTGGGGCCAGCTGTATATACCCTGGGGCCTGCTATATATACCCTGGGGCCTGCTGTATATACCCTGGGGCCTGCTGTATATGCCTCTGGGGCCTGCTGTATATGCCTCTGGGGCCTGCTATATATGCCTCTGGGGTCTGCTGTATATGCCTCTGGGGCCTGCTGTATATGCCTCTGGGGCCTGCTGTATATGCCTCTGGGGCCTGCTGTATATGCCTCTGGGGCCTGCTGTATACCTCTGGGGCCTGCTGTATATACCCTGGGGCCTGCTGTATAACTCTGGGGCCTGCTGTATACCTCTGGGGCCTGCTGTATATACCCTGGGGCCTGCTGTATATACCCTGGGGCCTGCTGTATATACCCTGGGGCCTGCTGTATATGCCTCTGGGGCCTGCTGTATATGCCTCTGGGGCCTGCTGTATATGCCTCTGGGGCCTGCTGTATATGCCTCTGGGGCCTGCTGTATACCTCTGGGGTCTGCTGTTTATACCTTTAGGGATGCTGTATATACCACTGGGGAGGCTGCTGTATACTACCACTGGGGAGGCTGCTGTATACTACCACTGGGGAGGCTGCTGTATACTACCACTGGGGAGGCTGCTGTATACTACCACTGGGGAGCCTGCTGTATACTACCACTGGGGAGGCCTGTATACCACACTGCTGGGGGCTGTATACCTGTGCTGGGGTCCACCCTCAGCTTATACACGAGTCAATAGGTTTTCCCAGGTTTTGGGGGCAAAAGTAGGGGGGTCGGCTTATACACGGGTCGGCTTATACACGAGTATATACGGTAACTCACTGCATGCAGATATTATATGCCTTAAACCCCAACATAAGAGATCTCTAGAAAAGCAAACTTTAATTGACAACCACAAAACGGCAGGAACTAAAAGATATTCTCGATCTACAATCAGGTAAATACTACTCCTCACTAAAACCAGCATATTTGTCCATGTAGACAAGGCCATCAAACTTACAATGTCTATAATTCGCAACGAAAGGCTAGGACACCTATACACTCTATCAAAACCAAAACAGGTGACAAAACTCAATCTTATTCACAAACAGAGACAGAATTTTAGTATTATTATAAAGACCTATACCACACATGCGGCAGCCACAAGGACCGGGGATTACTCAGTAGCTGGGCCAGCTGATTCTTTGGAAGGTCACAGTGGCTGTAGCCCAGCTCTGTGTCCCTGGCCAAGCAATAATGGGGGGTTATATTTACAGGGGATTCTCGTGACTCCACCTGTGGAAACTGGTCATAGGTGACCAGTGCTGCGGTTGGGGACCTCTGGGATTGATGGAATGGCAGCCGGGATGGTATCGCTCCCCACACTTGGAGCAGGACCCCAGGGTCAGTGTGAATGTCTATGGGGATGGGGATGGTCCGGGTGCAGTAGGTGGCAGGGTGGCAGAATAATAGAAGGACAGCAGTGTGCAGTTCTTTTACCTGTTGCTCGGAGCTTCTCCTGTGCACCTTCATGGTCCAACCCCCCACGGCAGGTGGCCGAGAGCCTTTTACAGATACTGCGGTACTCACTGCAGGTCCAGACTCTAGATCTAGCCACTGTGCCTGAGACTGTCCATGGGGTAGACCACTGTATTTAGAATCCAGTGGTCACTGGTTTACTGGTGCAAGTCTTCAGCAGTGCCGCCAGGTTGGGGCAGGACCCCTTGTACAGCCAGTTCTCTCACCACAGCTGGACAGCCAGTGGTGGGTTCAGGGTATCCGTCTGGGGCTGACCTTGGCCGACCTTTACCCCAGTCCCATTAGTTTCCCCCAGCAATGGAGCCCCTAGGACTCCATCTTACTCTCTTGACTGTCTCAATCACTGACTTTTCTCCTCCTCTAATGCTCTGCTTTTTTTTCCTAAGTTTTACCACCCACCCCATCTACCTATTCCTTCCTCCAGCCATCATATGGGGCTCCCCTCTGTGGCGACTAGACCACAGGGGCGCCACTTACCCCCCTCCATTAAACACAGCACGTCCATGGGTTGTAAGAGAGTACAAGGTTATTAGGACATGCAAATATTTTTCATGATGATCATCAACAGTACCCAAACCATCTTCCCTTTTGGGAGGTTCCTTTTCTTAAACATTACTTTACTATATATAAGATGCAACAGGACAGTTACTCAAGTGATTTCCTGTGGTGACTCCGGTCCAGGGGGGGTCACACCACAGGGCTTCCAAGTACTGATTGGTGGGAACCACTCCAACCCACCTTTACTTCATCCCTAGGTGTGGCTACAGGGTCGGGAAATGGCCTTACTTGGCTCTTCAGCCACGCCGACGGTTTATTTTTAGGCCACAGCTGATGTCAAGTGCAACAAGTTGCAAGGTGCAGCGGCTCAGGTGCTGCACCTCACTATGCTGGTCCAGGAACCACCAAAAGGCACGTTACGAAGTGCAACAGGTTATGGTAGCCACCATTACACAGTTTTTCAAACACAGCAACACAGTCTTTAGGTGCACGGGACCCGGTTTCATCGGCAGTCCTTATCCTGTTCATGATGCCAGGTTTTCATCGGCCGCAAAGGCAGGGGGTTACTATGGGTCAGATCACCCAGCCAGTTGCTATGCACTTCAGGTCCGCAGTCCAGCCAACTCCCAGGCCGTACAGGAAATACCCTGCTGAGACCCTCATCAGTATGCCTTTCGAGTTGACTTCCTCTGCACTGTGTCTCTCCTTCTCCTGTGCGCCTTCATGTTATAAGTCCCCATGGCAGGTGACCGAGAGCCTTTTACAGACACTGCGGTACTCACTGCAGGTCTGGACCCTAGATCTGGCTATTGTGCCTGAGCCTGTCCATGGGATGGACCACTGTATTTGGAATCGAGTGGTCGCCAGTTACTGGTGCAAGTGTGGCACCCCTGCGGGTATGCGCCACAGGGTGGTATTGCATTTAATATCTATATGTAATATATTTGTAAGTTGCTAGGTTAGGATTTCAATCCTATGGAGTCTATTTTTAGCACTCACTTAGGACCGCACCACTTAGTGTAGGGGGAACTGGTAATATGGTAGGTTCCATAGGTGGGGGGTGGAGCTTAGGACTGAGTAGAGTGACAGTTGACAGTTTTACCTCAGTCGGTGCTGGGAAGGCAGACAGAGTGGTCAGGCCTGGCAGCCCAGCTGAGTGGAGGGTACCCCAACTTTATGTGGGGGCCCAGGACAGATGGCAACGGACCAGGACTGGTAGGAGCCAGCTGGTCATGTTGAGGGAACACCGGTGACACGGACTACCGAGGCAGTCAGGAGTTCATCCCTGACTGAAAAACCGACGAGCTTTAGGCCCAACAGAAACGGGTTGCTGACATCACAACAAAGGTATCTCTCCCCTCAGGACTGAAAACTGGTTCAGGACACTAGGAGAAATAAAAAGGGACAGACATTTACTGCGGTGCTGGAGGGGAACCTTTGATTTTCGGGTTGCCCTGTCCAGACCGGGTAGTGGACAGACCTTATCTCCTAGATACAGACCGTAGGACTGGCGGGGGAGCTCTTCAAAGGTGGTAAAGACTGTAAGATCTAGATAAAGTAGAAACCCTGAAAGACAGAGAGAGAACATCTAAAGACTCCTTAAGAGAAATCCTGAGTTGGTAACAACACCCTAAACCAAACTGTACCGTGTCTTGTTATGCCATCAGCCGGTACCAAGTAAAGCAAAGTTAAACTAGGACTGGTCTCTGTTATTCTTCCTGCCGCAGCTCAAAAGACTTAACATCATCAATATCAACAGAAGAGGGGTAAGAACTGCACCACCATTACCATCACTGTCCTCCCTCACCGTCTCACCAAAGCTGCCCTGAGGTAAAGCTCCACCTGTGGGGAGCTGCACCACACTTAGCTGCCCCCTCCATCACCTCAGTGGCTGGCTGGCAGCGCCGGTACCATCTTACCGGACTCTACAGGTGGCGTCAAATAACCCCTTTAATCCCCACCGTTTTACCATCAACAACTGTATAATTGATCGCCAGGGCACGGCACCGGGGTCCTGACCATCCGTGACTCCCCATACAGTAGCCCCGGTGTCCGAGTCCCTCATCCACCCCAGCTCTGGTTGAATCACAAGCCTTCAGCATTGCCATCAGTTCAGGAGCTCCCTGTATGGGATCGCTTCCACCCCTTCAATCTCCAGGCCTGGAGTTAGGAGCGGTGTTGAGTGCAAGAGTGCAAGAGTGTGGGTCTCATCATTGTGTTCCCATCCTATCTGGGAGTGGGATACCACACCTATGGATTAGGTTTAGTACCTCTGTGGCGACTAGACCGCAGGGGCACCACACATACGTCAGAGAGAAACCTGCCCAGATAAGGCCCACAGATGGCAGACTACTAGAGATTTTCTGAAAACCATCCCGCTCCCCAAACTCACTAAACTGCAGTAACAACATGTCACATCGCCGTCGGACTTGGTGACTGTTGTTCCTGCCCCAGCCACTAGGCGGCACCGGATTCCTTTGACTGCTGGTGCCGGTGATGAGGAAGCCATGTCCTCATCGGGACATGCTCCTTTGGTTCCTGCCTCTTTCGCTAGGCATAGCCGTGCTCCTTTTGTGAGTGATGCTAGTGACAGGAGAGAGGTCCCTACAGAGGCGTCTGGTAGGTGCCGGCTTAGTTCTTCTATCAGAAGTTGGGTGGTTGGAACCAGTTGTGCATCAACATCTGGCCTGGTTGTAGGGGCAGTCCGGATGAGGTCATCAGGCAGTGAGTTCCAGCCTCTGAGAAGGAACTGCCCCCTTCAAATACTTTGGGGACTGTCCTGCAAATATCCAGATATATTCTTGGTTTTCCCAGCTATCTAGTTTGTGCTCTATTATATTGACTCTGAACTTTGCCTGGATTTTGACCCTTCTACCTCCTGACGATTTTGTACTTTGCTGCCCTCCCTGTTTTTGACGCTGCCTTCTGACTATGCATTTGGATCCTGACTTTGTCTATTCCCTGCCGCCCTCCTAACCTTGTCCCTTCCTGGCGACCTCCCTGTTCTGGTCTGCTGCTCACATATAGGCAGTTAACTCCTGGGCTCCATTAGAATTCCAAATATGTTATCCTGTATAGCGGTAAAGGTCTCTGAGTTTCTCGGGGTGCTGCCTTACCAGTAGTTCAGCCTTTGCAGTGGATGGTCATCACACAACACTTGTCTGAGCCGTTCTCCCTCGGGGAACTCTGATCTGCCCTGTTGAACTGCCCAAATGGTAAAACACCAGGACCAGATGGTTTGCCAAATTATTACTATAGAAGCTTTTCCTCAATCCTCCTCCTGCATCTCCTTGGAATGTGTAATGCAGTACTAAACAGTGATGAAATACCTTGGCAGATGCTAGAGGCAAGTGTCTCACTGAGATACAAGGACGGCAAAGATCCAGAGCAATGTGGCAGTTATAGACCTATATCTTTAATAAAACAGTCCAGAAAAAAGAGCGCACTCACCCATTTGGTGCTTCTTAGGAATTTATTCCCTTTTCAGGGTTCCGTTCAGGATTCCATACAGTACAATGGAGGGAGGGGGGACATGAAGGGATGCCGGACAACGGCCCATTTCGTGCCCTGAATGGCACTTCTGCTGGACCTACATCTTTGTACAAAAACTACTAGAAATAAGCGGCATCAGAAAAAAAAACTTACCATCAGTGCCAAAAACAAAAACCAACTGCACTTACAGGATGCAGTCAGACCCCACTATGTGAAGCAAGCCCAGGTGCAGGCTGATAAATCACCTTAACCTACAACAAGGTGTGGGAGGCGACTTGCCATGCACACAAAGGGCCCGCATTTTGGGCGCCATTCACACTGATACAAATGATGCAGAGTGTCTGAAAACTACCCAACTGCTCCACTGCCTGAGCAATGGGCTTGCACAGTACGATGCTTCTGCACCACTAGATGAATAGTGCCCCATGGGGCCCAACTGCACCATGAATAGAATAAAAAAGTGCAAAAAAGTTTTTTATATAATAAACAAAAAACTTTTATATCTTTGCGCAAGACAGATATCAAATTATATGCGAGACGACGTGCCAATAGAATTGCAGACCTGCTTCCGACGATAAAATTCATCAGCCAGACGGGATATGTCAGGGAGAGAGAGGGAAAGGATAATATGCACAATATTTTGCACCTAATGCAATACACCAAAGCTCATAACATACCTCTTGTGTTGCTAGGTACTGATGCAGGGAAAGTATATAACAGAGTGGATTGGATATTCCTCCAGGAAACGATTACTGGCTTTGATTTCTCCACCCAACTTATCTCAGAGATTATGTTAATGTATGTGGCTCCCTCGGCGATAATCAGGCTCAATACCACCTCAACGGATTTGTTCCAGATACATATTGGTACTAGACAGGGGTGCCCTCTGTCTCCGCTACTATTTGTGATGGCGATAGAACTTCTCCTACTTCAGATTCAGCAGGATACAGAGATTAAGGGAATCCGAATAGGTGAGAAACACTTCAAAACAGCTGCATATGCAGACGATCTTCTGGTGCTGCTGACATGACCTGCTGAGGGCATCCCTGCTCTATTGAATTCAACAGACACATATGGCAGTCTGTCCACCTTCAAAATCAACCTGACAATCTGAAGCTTTGGGTCTGAGGCTTTCGAGGGCAGCTGAAAATATATTTAAAACTAAATTCCCCTTTGTCTGGCCCGACAGGTATATAACTTATTTAGCTATCAAAATTAGAAAATCCGACAAAGATTCTACACAGGCTTCCATCCATTCTTGGAGGGGCCCATTTATTCCTGGATGGGTAGGAGGCTCCTAAAAAGCTTAAATCTCCCCAAATTTTTATACGTATTTACCTTGCTCCCCTTACAAATCCCTGCTCTGTTTCAAGCCAAAGTCAACTCCCTTTTCTCCCAATACATTTGACGGGATTGTACACCACAATGATGCAGGAAAACAACTGAGTATCATGCAAAATGTTACATTTATTGTGGACAAGTCGTAAAAATACAAAATAATGGTGCAAAACAATACAATCTTAGACCAATTGGATCTTATTTGGTCAAGTAAGCAAGATAGGGTTAACAATTTGTTGCCACATCACAATATGTGTGTCCCAATTACAAGGAAAATAGATGGTCACAGAGTATTGCACCCTATAACACTGGTTGGTCATATCAGGTACATACTGATAAAGGGCAAGTGCAAAATTCACAGTCTCACTGGCAAATTGGCTATGTTATAAAAACTGATATGTACCACCACCACTCATTTACATATACCCAATTGGGCACATAAAATATTGAGTTCTCAAAAACACATTTTCATACCCATCTTGCTAACAGTGAGCAGATTCTCAAGTCCGGTGGTCACCTGAAAAGGAGAGAAAAATTAACCCCGACGCAGCGTTTCACTGGCCTTGATGGTAGCACCTGAATGTCACCGCTATTCATACTTATATGTGCCTCCATTATTATTATTATTATTATTATTATTATTTATTTATATAGCGCCATTTGTTCCATGGCGCTTTACATAAGAAGTGGGGGTAACAAGGACAGGTACAGTACATACCAACAATCAAGGCTTGCTGATACATGATGGGAGAGGACCCTGTCCACGAGGGCTCACAGTCTACAGGGGTGGGAGAGGAGACAATAGGAGGGGAAGCACCAAGTGTGTGGTGGTGCAGCGCTGGGTCTCATCATAGGTTGTAGGCTTGTTGGAATAGATGAGTTTTCAGCTTCTTTTTGAAACTCCTAAGGGTAGGCGAGTGTCTGACGTGCTGGGGGAGAGAGTTCCAGAGTATGGGGGTGGCACGTGAGAAGTCTTGTATGCGGTTGTGGGAGGATGAGATAAGGGGGGAGGAAAGGAGGAGTTCTTGTGAGTAGCGCAGGTTGTGTGCGGGTAGGTATCAGGTGACCATGTCGGAGATGTAGGGGGGGGGCAGGTTGTGGATGGCTTTGTAGGTCAGGGTTAGGATTTTAAATCGAGGTCTTGGGGGGTGGGGAGCCAGTGGAGGGCCTGGCGTAGGGTGGAGACAGGGGAATAGCAAGGAGGCAGGTGGATTAGACAGGCAGTTGAGTTTAGAATAGAGTGGAGGGGTGAAAGGGAGGAAGCAGGGAGACCGGTGAGCAGTAGGTTGCAGTAGTCAAGGCGGGAGAAGATGAGGGTGTGGACGAGAGTTTTGGCAGTGTCATGATTAAGGAACGAGCGGATCCGGGAAATGTTCTTGAGCTGGAGTCGGCAGGAGGTGGCGAGGGCTTGGATGTGGGGCTTGAAGGAGAGGGAAGAGTCAAGAGTGACACCGAGGAACTTGGCATGGGGGACTGGGGAGAGGGAGCAGTCGTTGACTAGGATTGAAAGGTCTGGTAGAGGGGAAGGTCGGCTGGGGGAAGACGATGAACTCTCTTTTGTCCATGTTCAGCTTGAGGAAGCGAGCAGAGAAGAAAGATGAGATGGAGGACAGGCATTGGGGGATTTTAGACAGAAGGGAGGTGATATTGGGCCTGGAGAGGTTGATATGGGTGTCGTCAGCGTAGAGATGGTACTGGAGGCCATGGGACTCAATGAGTTGACCTAGGCCGAGGGTGTAGATGGAGAAGAGTAGTGGTCCCAGAACCAATCCCTGAGGGACGCCAACAGTAAGGGGGTAGGACGAGGAAGAGGTGTAGGAGTGGGTGACGCTGAAGGTGCAGTCCGTAAGGTATGATACGATCCAGGAGAGGGCGAGATCGGTGATGCCAAAGGATTCTAGGATTTAAAGTAGGAGGCAGTGATCGACCGTGTCGAAGGCGGCAGATAGATCGAGGAGGAGGACAAAGTAGTGTTGTTTGCTCATCGCGGTCAGTAGGTCATTGGTGACTTTAGTTAGGGCTGTTTCAGTGGAGTGGTAAGGTCAGAAACCGGATTGTAGGCGGTCGAAGAGGGAACAGGAGGATAGGTAGGAGGACAGTTCAGAATGGACGTGTTGTTCAAGTAGTTTGGATGCGAAAGGGAGAAGAGATATGGGGCGGTAGTTAGCGACAGATGATGGGTCGAGGGAGGGTTTTTTGAGGATGGGTGAGATCCTTGAAGTTGGAGAGGGATTGTTTGTACATGGTGAGGTGGGCAGTGGAGTGGGATTTCTTCCATCTCCGTTCAGCTACCCTGGACGATCGACGTAGTTCTTTTGGGGGAGAGAGGTGAGCCAGGGTTGTCTGTGTGTGCGGGATTTGGTGTGTGTAAGGGGGGCGGCCTGGTCGAGAGCCACAGTTAGGGTACCTTTACACGCGGCTACATTTCTAGGGTGGCTACAGGTAACTTGTACACAGGTATTTGTACACAGCAACAACATAGAACCTTGTCTCCATGATTTCACTGCAACCAGTAAGTTACCTGTAGCCACCCTAGAAATGTAGCCGCGTGTAAAGGTACCCTTAGTGTGGAGTTGTAGACTGTGGTAGCACTGTTAACGTCGGGTGGGGAGATGAGGTCTGTGAGAGGGAGAAGGGAGTGAGAGAGTGAGTTGAAATCGATAAGTTTAAGAGATATATTGTATATTTGCATAGTACTAAATACAACATTGAACTATATAATTGTTAAACACTTTATAATGATCTGTAAATTGCTTGTACTTCCCGTGACAGATTTTTGTGACTTTTCTAAAATGACAGCCCATTGTAAAATGTAATATTTTATAAAAATGTATTTGATTGTTGTGAATAATTATTGGCCATATAAATAATATGCCCAATGAATCAATACTAATTAACGTATAAAAAGTCTACAAAAGAGAATAATAACACAGGTCTGCGACTAAAAAGCTGTTTGATTATTTTCATCTAATTTCCATGTATTTTGGTGTGCTGAAAATGAAAAAAATATTGAAAAAAATCCTGGACATCAGGAATTGCCACAAAATGCAAAATTCTGTTCAAATTTACTAAATGTTTCTCAATTTTTGGTATTTTTTTTATCTTAGGGTTTTGAAAGTCAAAATTACTATTAATTAATTCACATCAATTCATTCAAGATATACAATGCCAAAAAAATATAACTTTCAAAGAAAAGAACTTTCAGAGTAAGCTAATGAAACCAGCATCAACATGTTGCAAACTGAACGAGCGGGCTCTGACATGCCCAGGCTTGTTTCAATTGTTTTATCTTGGTTCTCGCCTGTTCACACTTTTTAATCTCAGTTCGTGTTAGCTCGTCATATTCAACCTTGTTTCCCAAAATTGGCATTATGGCTCAGTGGAAGTGTATTAATTCACTTGACAGTTTCTGTTATATTTGTGGTGAATATACAGTGTTGAAGCAACAGCTGAATATTACAGACTTTGTGAAAAAAGTATACTTCCCATATTTCAGACTAAAGTTTGGAGATCAAGATAAAGCTTGGTCGCCTCATAAAGTGTGCAAACGGTGTGTTGAGGACCTCCGAAATTGGTTCAAGGGTAGAAAAAAGCTTTCCATTATGGGATTCCTATGGTATGGCGAGAGCAAAAGAACTATAGTGACGATTGTTACTTTTGTTCATGCGATGTGAAAGGGTATAATTTTAAATGGAAGCATTCCATTTCATACCCCAATATTCACTCAGCAATTTATCCCATCCCCCATGGCACAGATATACCAGTACCCAAGGCCCCTGCTACCTTGGAAGAGATAACTAGCTCCGATGAAGTTGGAGTCATACCTGAATCAGATAATGAATCAAGTTCTGACTTTGAAGATGATACAAGACCAAAATTGTTTTCCCAGGCAGAGCTGAATGATTTGGTAAGAGACTTGAATCTTCCCAAAGATGCCGCTGAGTTACTCGGCTCAAGGCTTAAAAGCAAGAATTTATTGTTGCCAGGAATGTCTTTTTCATGGTTCAGACATCGTGAAGACGAGTTCGTTCCATACTTTGTCCAGGAAGATAAGTTGGTTTATTGCATCAATGTCGAAGGTTTAATGGGTCAATTCAAAATCCAAATATGATTCAGCGCAATGGCGTCTTTTTAAAGATTTTTAAAAAAGAAGTCCCAAAGCAGTTTTACTCCAAAACGGCGATTTTTATGCATCCATCATTCTGTACACCTCAAGGAAACCTACGAGAACTTGGAATTGGTTCTTCGTAAACTTAAATATGAAGACCATGGTTGGCAAGTGTGCAGGGATTTTAAAGTCTTGTGCATGCTGCTCGGCCAACAAGCTGGGTATATCAAATACCCTTGTTTTCTGTATCTATGGGACAGTCGAGACCGAAAAAATTACTGTACCAAGAAGAATTGGCAGCCAAGGGTGCTCACAGTTGGTGAAAAAAATGTCCTCCGAGAAACTTTGTCTCCCGCCCATAAAGTTCTTCTACCACCTCTCCACATCAAATTGGGGTTGATGAAGCAATTCGTAAAATTACTTCCAAAAGATGGAGAATGCTTCAAATAATGGTCGCCTAGTTTCCAGGCCTCTCGGACGCAAAATTGAAGGAAGGTGTGTTCGTCGGACCAGACCTTAGAAGGCTTATAGCTGATCAAGAGTTTATCAATACCATGACACATCCTCACAAAGAAGGGTGGATTGCATTTAAAGAGGTCGTAGAGACATTTTTAGGCAATAAGAAAGACCCTGACTACAAACAAATCGTCGCATGAATGCTGAAAGCATTTCAAGCTTTAGGTTGCCTGATGAGTTTGAAAGTGCATTTCCTCCATTCCCACCTTGACAACTTTCCTGAAAATTTGGGAGCTGTGAGTGAAGAGCAAGGTGAACGATTCCACCAGGACATTAAAGAGATGGAAAGAAGATACCAGGGAAGATGGAGCATTACAATGATGGCAGACTACTGTTGGACGCTTCAGAGAGACATTACAGATGCTACTCACAAGTGTAAGTGTACCAAGAGAAGCCTCACAGGGAAGAAGAATCGATTTTAGTGTGTGTTAGTGAGCTCATTGCAGTTAAAAAAATTATTTTCATGAAACATTTGTAATAAAAAATAAATTTTAGGAGTCTATTTTCATTTATTTTGAGGTATTGTCTTATTTAACATAGTTACTTAAATAGTCAGAAAATGTGATGTCCTATGACAAAACGGAGGTCATTTTCGGATTCAGCGCACTCAAAAACATAAAGATTACGTGGAATAGCCAAAACAGCTCTCGAAAAAATTTGTTTTGCAGACCTGTGTAATTGGACATATAAATATTTTGTCCAGGGAATCAATACTGGTATAAAAAGTCTATACAATGATTCATTGCTGATTTGCAGTATCAAAAGTCTATAATTGCACATTTTTAATAACAGTGAATAATTATTAGCTATATTATCTTTATATGGCCAATGAAATAATTCTGCTTCATTAAAAAGTGTATAAAAGAGAAAATAATTGGGCATATACATATTTTGTCCAATGAAACAATACTGAGTAAAGTATAAAAAGTCTATAAAAGAGTGCGCACATTTTGATCTCAATTTGATATTAATGTGACATCAATTTGATACAATCTAATACAAAAAACCTTGTCCATAAAACGTGTTAGTACTCTGCAGTGAAAAAGTTTAAAATGCAAGTGCAGTATAAAATATATAAATAACAGCGTACTTGGTCCATACGTTTTTTGCGCATAAAATGTACTTCAAGCTGCTTCACCTCATCACGGTGTACCCATATCAAAGCAGTCCTATCTGTTGTATTAAAAACCTGATCAAGTAATGTGTATTAAGTGAACAGGGTCCAAACAGGTCCAGTGTCCGATATGGACTGAGGTTGAAAGCAGCCTTTTGTGTGCAGAGCTCAAGGTGAGGGGCGGGGAACTCACATCTCTTGCTAGGCAAGAGGCTAATTTACAGAAAACTGATGAACCCTACACACAAAGAACGTGACTGTGTGAACACGCTCACGCCGCCAAACAATCTAATACAAAAAACCTTGCCCATAAAACTTGTTAGTACTCTGCAGTAAAATAGTTTAAAATGCAAGTGCAGTAAAAAATATATAAATAACAGGGTACTTGGTCCATATATTTTTTGCACATAAAATGTACTTCAAGCTGCTTCACCTCATCACGGTGTACCCATATCGAAGCAGTCCTATCTGTTGTATTAAAAAGCTGATCAAGTAATGTGTACAACAGGGTCCAAACAGGTCCAGTGTCCGATATGGACTGAGGTTGAAAGCAGCCTTTTGTGTGGGGCGTGGCAGTGGGCATTTGGCACTGCCCCATGGTCATAATACAATCCAGCCCTGATATACCATCCTATTTGCTGTGACAGGGGGTTCCAAGCTTGAAATATCAATCATGTCACCAACAGATATAAATACATGCTGTGATCCTCTGCTTTATAATGATGCATAATGTGTACTTTTATTGTGAGGCTAGAAGCACAGGCAAAGCACTACACTGATCAATTCACCTCTGCATGGTCTCCCCTCCCCCATAGGAACATGGTTGCTTCCTGTCCTCTGAAACTTTCCATGGATCATCATCATCATCAGCACTCCTCAGTAACAGGCACAGCAAGGCATACAGAGTTTGCAGATAAATGATGGAAATGAGGGAAGGGAACCACTCCACCACCAATTACTCAAGGATTCCCGCATCGGCGTGACAGTATGGCCACCGTCTGGATCATGAATTTAAAGGAAGGATACCGATGCATTAATCTTTTCAAATTCTTTTATTTCATATGAAAAATAAAAATATCAAAAGCATTACACCATGTAAAAACCCTTCTTAAATAGAACAAAACCCACCCCCTCATTAACATAACCAATCGAAGTTAAACAACAATATTTATATGCAAACAAGAAAGAGATTACTGGGCACTGCTGACCACACTTTTCAGCCTAATCAGGTTACACCAACCACCGGTGTTGCTCAGCCAAATATAGTCCAGCAAACATCATAAATTGAAGAAAAAAGCGTCACTCACTGGTTCCTTTATGCTCTTTTTATTCACCTATTCCAGGTAGGTGACATATTAAGGGAGGGGGTGGAGGGGTGGATGACGGCACCGTTTTGTGGTGATTCCGCTTCTACGGGTCTGAGCACAACTCGTCTTTTAGGTTGCAACTCCTTCTAAAGTAAAAAAGTGGTCGTGTTTTAAACTCTACAATATTTTCATGACCCCTACTAAGAAGTAACCAATGTTTTCTCACAATACCTGTTATTTTCCTACTCAGCCCACTATATGTGGTAACTAGTGGTATCCATTTTTCTGATTGCATTTTTTGTTTTAGACTAACAAATCCTGATGTTTAAGATTCAGAGGCTGCTGTTTAAATTCTATGAGTTTCCCCTTAGGGTAACCCCTTCTCATAAATTTATCACACATTTCTTGTAACCGTTGGTCAATGATTCCTTCGTCGGAGACCACACATCTTACCCTAAGAAGCGGGCTTCATGGTAAGGACTCAACCATTTTCCTAGGATGCTCGCTAAAGAAATGCAACGTGCTGTTTCGATCAGTAGCCTTAACATAGAGGTCTGTGTTAAGGACTCCGTTACATTTAAACACAAAAATATCTAAACATTGTATTTTATCAAGCAAGCAGTCCATGGTGATCTTGAGTTCAGGGTAGATGTTATTCAATGATCCAAAAAACTCATCCAATTCTTCCCTACCACCATCCCAGATGAAAAAAATGTCATCAATGTACCGTCGCCAGCCCCTGACATGGCACCAGTATGCTGACTTGTACACAAATTCATCCTCCAGGACAGCCATGTAGATGTTAGACAGAAAAGAGAAAAAAGAGCGCTCCCTGTGAAAGGACCTTCCAGGAATAAGAATTAAGGGGGGCTGGTAGGCCGCTCACCTTGGGGGGTTGTGCGCCCCCGCACAACCTCGGATAAAGCCTCCTATGGAATTTATGTCCTCTGGTCGTGGTGCACGGGTGGCGGCGTCCTCCTATGCCAGTCCTGCGGTTCCTCAGCGTGATGTCCAGAGGTCCTTCAGTTTATTAGGTGCTGTGATCCACTAGAGCAGCTCCTGCCAAACTTCCAGAGGGAGTGGTAGCATACAGGAAAAAGATAGTTTTTTTTTTTATCGGCTTGTGGAGCGCTAAATGAATCACAAGCAGAGCATCAACTAAAATCAGACCTTTATTGGCCCCTTGTGCTGCCACAACATGTTTCAACAGTACTCTACTGTCTTCCTCAGGTGGTCCACCTGAGGAAGACAGTAGAGCCATGTAGATGTTAGCATAAGTGGGGGCCACATTGGACCCCATGGCTGTCCTGCGGCGCTGCAGGTAATAATCATCACGGAAGAGGAAATAATTCCTCCCCAGGATGTACTCCAGCAGCACCAGGACGAACCATGCACAGTCAGGCGCCATGTCGGAGCGGGCGAGTGTCATACCAACCACTGCCAAACTTTTCTCATGTTCAATCTAGGTGTACAAAGACACCACATGAAATGACACAAGGTAAGATGACTCACCAACTTGCACACCCTCCAAACATCCAATAAAATCACTTGAATCCCTCATATATGATGGAGCAGCAACCGCATAATTGCGCAATAGATGGCCCAAAAAAATGGCTACCTTATTTGATAAAGAACCCCTACACTTATGGATCTTTGGGAGGGTGTACAGGACCGGTACCGCTGGGTGATCCACTGTTAAGTAGTCAGCCAGTCCTTGATCTATAATGCTGGCAAGCAATGCTTCATGAACCATACCTCTCAATTCCCCTTGGAATCTTTGTGTTGGGTTGAAAGTCAATTTTTCATAGACATTACCATCAGATAATTGACCCATTATTTCCTGTCGATATTGAACAGTGTCCATCACAATAGCCCCGCCTTTATCGGCTGGCTTTATGGTGATGAGCACGTTCTCCTTCAAGTCTTTAATTATCTTTGTCTCAGACCAACTGAAATTAGGTCTACCGACCCTCTGATTCTTCTTTCTAAGTTTACCAATCTCAGCCTTTACCAATTTAGCAAAGGTCTCAATGACTGGATCATGGTCAGGTGTCTCAAAACTACTTTTATCATAAAAATTCAATCGCCTGAGAGAGAGAGAATCATTTGATGTTTCAGTAGCCCTCTTTTCTTTTCCTGTAAAAAAAAAATTGTTAAGCACAATCTCCAAAAAAACAAATACAGGTCATTGTCTAATTCAAACCAATTGATATTACCCATGGGGCAAAAAGTTAACCCCCTGCATAACACTTGAATCTGTATATCCGTAAGGGTCAATGAGGTTATAATTACAACTAATGTTTTCCCCACTGCCCGGTCTTCATCGCCTTAGACCTCGTCAATGGTGATTGATCTCTGCCTCCAGTATTTCCTGCCTCCCCTGTGCCCCATTCCGGTGGCTCCGTGTATTGAATTGGCTAAAAAACTAGATGATCCTACAGGTGCATTTCCACCGTCATCTGCTGAATCAGACTCTCCACCTATGAAGCCAAAGGGTGCTATCCAGGACGGGCTCCTTGGACTGAGGGTAAATACATTAACACTGTTTAACCATAAGGTGCTCTGAACCATGTTTGTAATTGGAGTGCTATAGCCTTTAAAGGGATCTTGTCACCCCCAAAACGCCTCCTAAGCTATGAAAACATGTCCCTGCAGCATTCCCTCACTAATCCCACACTCCTTTTTGCTCATAAAAGCAGCCTGTGAAAGAGAAGAAAAACGTTATATAACTTACTCATTATCAATGTTAATGAGCAGTAGCTATATTCTTTAGTCACCCAGGCGGGCCATGTTCATCATAATAGCACCCCTTAATAGGCGTGATCTTCAATGCCTATTGTAATTAGCACCTCTCAGCTCTCCTCAGCGCTGGTGAGGCTGCAATGGGGCTGTAATGACGCGAATCGCGTCATTTCCGGCATCAGGTGACGCATGTACACCTGCGCCGCTCTATAGGCTTCAAGCTCCGCATTCACAATTGATTGCAAGGCAATTGTGCTGCTTCTACCCTCATTTTGCTTCCTTATACAGCCATTATCCTTTTACAGTGACCATTTTAAAGCACAAAAGTTTGATCTACCATTGACTTATTGACTTCTATAGGGATTGGGGACAAATTCAGGTACCAAAGTGAGCTTTTAACTTAACCCGAACAGCCTCAGGTCTGCTCTTACCTAATTATAAATATGATTATATGCAAGAGGCAAAGCCGTGGTATTATGACTCTGTTTTATGTGAAGCTATAGGACTACCATGCAAATGGATGAGACCTCTGCTGGATCTTTGTATATCTCCAATTTTCTTAAAGAAATTTTTGCATACTCTAGTGGACTACAATTTCCATGCACCTAGACCTAGAAACTGTAGGGCAGTGCTCAGGGCCTATATGATCCAATACTAAAAAACCCTTACATACTGTGCATTATCATACATGCTCCATATCAACATTCATCCAGTCCCCCTTAGGGTACCTTTACACGCCGCTACTGGAGGATGGATACAACCCGCTACAGGCTACAAATGTAGCTTGTAGCGTCAATATAGCCCGTAGTAGCGGCGTGTGAAGACGGGACGAGACAGCTGGCAACAGATATATCTGTTTCCGAGCACTGCTCGAAAACAGATGGCTACAAAGCCGATTGTAGCGAGCTGTATCGGCGTGTAAAGAAGGAACAGAAGGGTTGTTTCTACACCATGCTATGTAGCTGGGGCGTGACACAGGCTCCGGGTTTCCACGCCCCCTTCAGCGATCATTGGAGGAAGCTCCTGCGTTGCGATTGGTGTCGCCGCACAGGGCGGCATATTTAAGGAGCTGACCAGTCACACTACAAAATTGCTCGAGCGTCAAGTATTAATCAGCCTCCTGCGATGCCTGCCCAATCATGGTATTATTGCTTTGTCCTATCAGCGTACGGACGTCTCGTAATCCACAATTGTAGCACGCCTATGTGCTGTCCCTGCTGCACCAGGTACGCCCATATTAGCTGGTTGTAGCGGTGTGTAAATGAGCTAAGATGGGCTACAGATGGCTACTTGAGACACCCGGCGATGTATCTAGCTGTAGATGTAGCGTAGCGTAGCGCACCTTGTGGCGGCGTGTAAAGATGGTGCGTTGACCGTTTGTAACCGTTTGTGCATGCTCGTGCACGTGAAGTAGCGGGTTGTATCCATCCTCCAGTAGCGGCGTGTAAAGGTACCCTCAGGCAACATTCACATTCCGGTTATGGATCTCTATTCTATTGAAGGCAAACAGACCTTGTGCACACACAGTGCCATAGGAAGGATCAATATTTAACACTACAGCAATAAAAAACACAAACCTTCCACACCAAAAAAAAAACAAGACTTGCAAACCCCTGCATCAGTATTAGACATTTTGCATGAGGCATTAACATGGTGTCGTCCAGACTGTAGACACTGTGGGCGTTCTCTCATCCTCCATCTCCCCTCCCTCCGAGTATCACGCCTTGGTGGGTGTGATATCTTGCTTTCCATTTGAACTCCCCGCATTTCAAACCTGTGCACAACTTTCCGGGTATGATGTGATGGCCATGTCATTTTCAGCCACGCGCATTCTTGTTATCTATGTGGTGTACTGAGCAGCTTCAGAGTGCACACTGCACATGCTCTGAAGCCCTAAATCTGGAGGTACACAGGGCATGATACATGCAGCGAGGAGGAGAGGTGGGGGATGCGAGAACACCCACAATGCTAATTACCATAGGAGAATGTAAGTGATAAAATCATTTTTCACAGTGATTAGAGTACATATTTAGCTCAGGTAGGGATGGATAGGGATGTACAAGGAATCAGCAGGGACAGGTAGTGATAGGTTTGGGGTCATAAACTAGGTGACAGGTTCCCTTTTAGATCATTATCATAGACTGTCATTATCTGTAAATAAATTATCTGTAAACGCTGACTGATCATGTTTGAATTCATCCGCTGGAGTAAGAATTTATTCTCTATGTATGATCGTTCATACAGTAGATAAAATATTTCTAGAGAAATCTTTTGTCTTTCGTGTGATGCCTTAAAAGATTTGTGGCCATGTTAAATGACTGTTATAGCTAATATAAACTACAAAGCGTATGACATCAATTTTTAAAAATGATTATGTCAGGTAATTGTTCTTTTAATGGTTGTTCAACCATTAATTTGCATCTAATGCTGAAGACCACCTTTAGACCAACTAATAAAAAGTAGTTAGGATTTTGAATAGTAAAAAACCTATGTGAGCTGCAATTATTGAATTAAAAGGAATCTGTCACCCACCATCAAAAGTAAAATTTATGTACTTAAAAATGTATATAATGTACTAAGCAACTATAAAAATCATACTAACAATATACATTAAAACCAACAAAAAAAATATAGTGAGCAAAATACCATAAAATAAATGAATAAATAAATTGCAAAGTACATAAAAGTAAAATAGGGTAGTTAGTGACATTGACCTGAACTGGAACCATGCAGTAGGAGCATGTTCACATTGGCCTCAAAACAGCAAAACCATCGAAAAAAAGTATGAATTTACTTTAGGGTATTTTGCTCACTATATATTTTTTTGTTGGGTTTGATGTTTTGAGGCCAGTGTAAAAGTGAACCTACTGCATGGTTTCAGTTCAGTTCCACTTCACATTTTGTTTTCTTATAATATTTTGCAATCATTGCAAACTTGAGTGTGGAGTACATATAAGAGCTGGACATTACACTGGTGTGCATAGCTCCCCATTGTTTGGTGCCCAATGCCGTGATAAATGAACAGTATACTTCTCTCATTCCACAGGTGTCGTGCTTCTGACGGGGCATCTGGGTTAAGACGTGAATGCTCCTGGGCTATCAGCTCCTTGATTAAACTAATAGCAGGGTCACTGTCTTGGGTCTCTTTCCATTCATGGTAAGGCAAAGGTTTGATGCTCACCTCGCCACGTCTTCTGCACTCCTGGTGACATTGAGATACGCTGTGACGGTGGAATGCAGGTAGCTCTACCTCTTCCAGCTCATCTACATCTTCTCCATCATCAGGTAAGTGAGGCATTCTGGATAAGGCATCTGCATTGGCATTCTTATGGCCTGCCCGGTACTTGATGGTGAAATGATAGTTGGACAACCTGGCCATCCAGCGCTGTTCCATTGCACCTAACTTCACAGTGTCCAGGTGTGTAAAAGGATTGTTATCCGTGTATTTAAATGTGTTTATTACATAGTAATCCAAATACAACTTTATAAACAGTACTATAAATTTTACAATTTTTTCTTTTAAACAATATTACAAATTTCTTTCATGTGTTCTATTAGTATTATAGTATGAAAAGAAATGAAGGAAATATAGAGGAAAGGAAAAAGAAAGTGTATTAAATACTATAAAGGATTTACATCAACATGGCAGAAAATATGTCAACAACAATGTCATATAATAATTTGCAAATATATATTAAATAAATAAATATATAAATCAAGCTTATGCAATATAAGAAAGGATTTAAAAAATAAATAAATAAAATTTACCCTATATAATGTCAGCTTGGGGCGTATTTTGAAATCCAAGGGGACCACTTCTCCAAATACTTATGATGGTTATAGTTTCTTAATGCATCTAAGTATTCAAAGATATTATGATTCGCAAGTTTGTCCATCAAATTTTCTATTTTTCGAGGTTCTTCATTCTTCCAAAGGGAAGCAATTATATTTTTGGCCAATGATAGGATGTGCAATGTTAGAGATCTTTTATGTTTGGGAATATCATGTAATCCTATCAAAGTAGGGCCAAATTCATATCCAATACAATTTCAATATTTAAAACCATATTTATTAACGTCTGAACCTCCAGCCAAGAGTGTTTTAGTTTGGGGCAAAACCAGAAAATATGCTTAATTGAGCCTATTTCACCACACTTCCTCCAACATAAATTACTGTAAATCGGATTTATTAAATGAATTCTACTCGGAGTTAGATACCATTTGGTGAGTATTTTGTATTGTGTTTCTAATAGGCTACCACAAGACGTGTTAGAGTATAGGAATGGTAGTATCTTTGAAAAGTAGTCACCGAGAGTTGAACCATTCAAACCAGTGTCTATTGACCATGTATTCAAAAATCTGTAGTCATCATAAATAATATCATTGTTAGAGACTTGATAGAGACTATTAGTTCTCCAAATGGTTCCATTACTCACACATTTAAGTAGATTATTTACATTGCTTGGTAGCATAATCCTAATCCCTTTATCCACCAGAAGGCTCGAAATTAGTTGCCATGTTTTTTCCTCCATATTAGATAAACCAAATTGTTTGCTAATTGATGAGAAGGATCTCAATTTGTCTTCCTCCATGACATCAGAAATATATCTAATCCCATTATTCTGCCAGGGCAGCAGTTTAATTTTTGGGTTAATTGCATTAAATATATCAATCAACATCCATATAGGTATTACAGGTTTAAAAGTGGCGTATGAGATATGTGACAGATTCCTCCAAGCTTTAGTAGTGGCTTTAATAGTATCAGAAGGTGGAAGACGCTTTTTAGTATAAAAGATATATGAAGCAATATAGATATCAGGGGGGAAGTTACCCATATAGAGTTTTTCCATTCCAATCCAGGCAAGGCAATTCTGTTTATCCCACCATCTATTGCTACTAGTAATTAGATTAGCCAGGTAGTAAGCATACAAGTTAGGCATTCCTAGACCTCCTCTTTTCCTATGTTTCATAAGGGTAATTTGAGAGATTCTATGAGTTTCCCCCCCCCCCCCAAATAAATTTTGAAATCTGTAACTGAAGTTTCTCTATGTATCTTTTTTGTATTAAGAGAGGAAGTGATCTATAAATATATAATATTTTAGGCAAGATTACCATTTTATAAGATACAATGCGACCCAACCAAGATATCTCCAGCCGAGCCAAATATGACAAATCATTAGTAATTTTTTAATAAACTTCTTCCATGTTTTTATTTACTACATTTTTTATAGGTTTAGTAACTTTTATACCCAGGTATGTGAATTCATTGTTAACCCAAGATAATTTAAATTCCTCTTTTAATAAATTTAAGAGAATTGTATCTATGTTGTATGAGAGAACTTTAGTCTTTTCCAAATTTAATTTATAGTATGAAGTTTCAGAGAAGGTTTTAATAATAGTCATAAGACTACGTAAGGAATTCACAGGATCTGTCAGTAGAATAAGAAGAACATCAGAAAAGAGTGATGTTTTGTGTTGGCGATCATTGAATGATACTCCTTTAATTATTGTGTCTATTCTTATTTTCTCAATAAGGGGTTCCAAGAATAAATTAAATAATATGGTTGAAAGTGGGCATCCCTGTCTAGTTCCATTAGATAACCTAAACGAAGGAGATAAATAATTATTAGTTAAAACTCTAGCTGATGGGGATGAGTATAAGGATTTAATACAGTTGTAAATATTACCAGAGAAGCCAAATTTTTGAAGGGAGGCAAATAGAAAACCCCAATGGACCCTATCAAATGGCTTTTCAGCATCTATAGCTATGGACAACATTGGGGTCTTTGTTTTTTCTACGTAAGGTATAACATTCAATATCCTTCTGGTAGCGTCAGATGTTCCCCTATTAGCTATAAACCCCATCTGGTCAGAATGAATTAGCTTAGAACTGATTTTGGAAATTCTATTAGCAATTACCTTAGAGAAAATTTTTGTGTCCGTATTTAATAGTGAAATAGGTCTATCATTTTTAATGTTACTAGGATTATTATTTTCCTTAGGTATAACTGTGATTATAGCCTCTTGCATCTCGAGTGGTAAAATGGAAGATACAGAGGCGGAGTTCATTATTTTGGCCAAATATGGAGCTAATAAATGGTTGAAAGTTCTAAAGTATTCATTAGGTAGACCATCTGGTCCTGGCGCTTTCCCTTTCTTTAAAGAATTAATTACAGACAAAACTTCTATATCTTTAAAAGGAAGATTTAGAGCTAAGAGATCTTCTTTACTCAATTTGGGTAAGTGAATGGATTCTAAAAAATTGTTTATGGATGCATTAGAGGGTTGGAAAGTAGAATCTTCTTGATTTAAATTATAAAGTTTTTCATAGTACTTTTGGAATTCTCGAGAAATATCTTTGGGATTTCTTAGTGACATACCATTTTTATTTTTAATTTGAAGGATTCTCTTTTTGTCTCCTATTCTTTTTATTCTGTCAGCGAAGAATTTGTTTGGCTTATCCAAACAATTATAGTAGGTGGTTTTGGATCTTTGGATGATTTTATCATATTCACTGAGCAATAGAGTTTTCAGTTCCATTCTAAATTTCATAAGTTCGTTATGCGTGGCCACTGTAGGGTTTGATATTTGTATGTTTTCCAATGCTCTAATTTTAGTTGAAAGTTCATCAAATTTTAAAGTTCTCTTCCTTATTATCCTTGAATTCATTTCGATTAGAATACCCCTAATAACAGCCTTATGTGCAAGCCATAATGAAGAGAGTGATACATTTTCTGTATTATTAATATCAAAGTAAGTCTTAATCAAACTGGACAACTCCCCCTGAAATTCTGGGCTTAAAAAGATAACAGATTTAGCTCTCCATGGACTATGGGAGAGGAAATTTTGTGTGTTTAAAATTTTAAATAAAATTGGGGAATGGTCGGACCAAGTTTTTGTTAAAATACTAATCTGTTTTACTTTTTGTAAAGCGTGGATATCAGCTAAAACCAAATCCATCCTGGCCATAGAAAAATGGGTGCTGGAGTAATGAGTATATTCCTTCGACTCAGAACATAGGCATCTAAAAGTATCGAATAGTTTTTCCCTATCAATCCAAGGATTAAGAGTGATTTTGGATAACCTTCTAGAGTTGGTGGTATCGAGTAGAGCATTTGGAAGTGCGTTAAAATCTCCGAACATTAATAAAGATCCCTTACGATGAGAATTAATTAGTTCCATTAATTTGTTCAGGAATCTTATTTGGCCTTTATTTGGTGCGTATAAATTGACCAGGGTATATAAAACTCCCTCAATTCTGCAAACTAAAATAATAAATCTACCCTCTTCATCTAAAACAAGGGATTCCTCCTCAAATGGTAAAGAATTTTTTATAATGAATGCTACTCCGTTCTTTTTCTTTTTTCTAGAGGCCATAATTATTCTTGAATAGTTCTAATTATTTAATCTATGGGAATTGTCACTGGATAATTTAGTTTCTTGGATGCCCGCGATAGAAATATCCAATCTCTTTAAATCTCTCCAAAGAAGGAATCTCCTCTGTGGAGAATTCAGTCCATTGACATTTAGGGTTAAGAAGTTAATAGTCATTTGCAATTTTAAATGCTAGTAGAGTGTTGCACATTAACACTACAAGAAAGATTCCTAAGTAATTAAGGAATGTAGAATCTAAAATAAAACATAAATCTGCCATGTTTAAACCTAATAAACTATAAAATAAAAAAAAATAAAATAAACAAGAATAATAAGGAAAATGAACTTCAAAGGAAAGCAATTGGAGCAGTTTGAATTAAACTGTTCTTAAAAAACTCCTGGAGGTATAGCTAAATTCTCCTACAATTTTAAATGAATATTCATGTGATTCCTAATTCAGAGATGTTCAATTCTTTAAGGATTTTGAGGCCCTCTTCTATTCCGTCAATTATAAAGGAACGTTGTTTATATTTGATACTGATTTTTGATTGGGAAAACCAATGATAAGATATATCATTGGAGGTCAAAATTTTTGTAATTTGTCCCAAATTCCTACGTTTGTTAAGAACATCTTTAGGTAAGTCAGCGAATATTTTTATTTTTGAAAAAGGTTCGGGGAGAATAGAGTTTTTTCTGAGATAGTCCATTAGGAGATTTCTTGTCCGACAAAAACTAAAGGTGACCAAACCATCTCTTGGAATGGCATCTGGTAACTCTTTCGGTTTTTTAATTCTAAAAACTTTTTCCAGAGAGCACTCCACTTTTGACAATAAAGGCAAGGTTTTCTGTAGTAAAGAAATTATGTATGGATATAAATCATCACGACTTATTTTCTCAGGGATGCCTCTCAGTTTTAAATTTAAGATTCTAGTTTGGTCCTCCTTAAATCGGAGTCTATCATCAAATGTCTTTAAGTCATTTTTCATTTTATTTTGGTCTCTCACAATGTTATCTGTTCTTTTTGAGATGTTCTTGACCTGGGAATCAGTTTTATCAATTCTTGTTATTAATGTGGATAATGTAGATTTGATCTCACAGAATTCATTTTCAATTTTGTTGTTAAATGTCGTGAACAACTCAAGCATAAATGCTCTATCTATAGGAAGTTCTGAATTTGTCTTTAAAAAATTCGGATCATTTGGAAGTTCCATTTTAGGTCTTTGTTTAACTGGTGTCAAATTTGAGTAGGAATTTGGATCTAAGCCCAATTCTCCATTATTCATCATCTTAGATGAAATTGTAGAGGAGGAATCCATTTCCTTTCTTTTAGAAACTACCCTTAATTTATTTACAATCATAGGTTCCTCTGAGATAATGTTTTCAACCTGAGCACCAGTTGATTTTTTATTATTGGTTTTACTTTTTGCACCTAGGGAATTATTTCCCTTGTTAATCCTTATTGTACCCTCCATGTGAATTTTGGATTGTTTATGCACCAAAGGAATTTTAATTTTTGGTAGACTTTTTGTATTATGTGACATGAATAGCTATATATGTATTGATAAAAAATTAAGTTGTATTATTTAAGTAAAGAACATCTATATAATCATATATATAAATATAAAGACATACACACAAAACCAAAATTAAATAATTAGCACACTAGATATATTTAATGCAGATCATATAGTCTATATTAATACAGGTAGTACAATCAGAATGTGAGTAAAATATTACATTAGTTAAATATAGTAATAAATAGACAGCAATATATAGTCAACCAATCTGAAAACCTTTCCGTTAAGCAGATATAAATATATTAATATTCAGAGTCCAGAATAGGAGAACAGTCCCAGATAATTATTTTCCCTCAATTAAACCATCAAACAAATGTCAAACAAAGGGATAAACACGAGGGTAAACTTCTGCCATAAAACAGATAGAATGATCACAATAATAGTGAGATGAGAATAAAGAATAGAAAGAGTAAAAGGAAACAAGTATTAGAAAGAAAACAATTACTAATCCAATTTGCGTGGCTCGTGTACGTGTGGGACCCTTGGTCCCATTTGCCCTCGTAGTCTTTCCTTCAGAGCAGTTGGATGTATATACGATGATAAGGCAGCTCCACAGAGTTAACCACAGATGTATAAACAAATCACGCAGTGCAGATAATATAGATGAATAGAGTTTCAGTGCCGGTGGTCACGCAACAGCGCAACTTGTAGCAGAGATAATAGATGCAAATTCCAGCAAGGAATTCCCAGCATGAATTAAAATCCTTGATAAATGGATGGTGGTTTAAAGGTTTAAAGGACACGCTCTTGTGAAGTGGCCTGTCTTGTTGCAATGGCGGCAGATGGGTTCTCCTGAAGAGCTCTAACGATCGTTGATCCTCCCACAGAGCTACATGTTCTTCTTTCCTTTCATCCATGGGACGTCCTTTGGGCTGTCAGATAGCAAGATCTTCTCTGATGGCTGTACCTCAGTCTTAACCTGTAAGGATTTCAGGACTGTGGCTATGTCTTTGCTCAGCTGGCGCACCTCAGAGCACAGGCTGTCAAACCTGCTAGGGGTCACAGTCTGCACATTTGTCTCTGCAGCATGGGAAGAAGAAGGTGTCTCTGGTGCAGGAGAGGGACTACCCTGCCACTGTTGGAGTGCAGGATCTTGGGTTGCTAGGGGTTGCAGCCCTTTGATGGCCTAGTCCTAATAATAACAATAATTGCAGGTACAGGTCTGTTAGGCCAGGGCCACACTTATGCTGGCATTCGGTCCAGACGTGCACTTCTGCCTCACGTGATGCGCTTGGAAATAGCGCGAGATTTCAAACTCCGGCACTTACATGCTGGCGTTTGACTGCACTCGGGGGTTCGTCACCCATAGGATTCTATTGGCAGCACTAAGGCAGCATTACATTACGGTAACACTGCGTTAATCTGCCACAATCTATCTTTTTGACTGACCCTCCTGGACGGAATTCCAGCGCAAGTGTGACCCTGGCCTTATCTATTCCAAATATCATGTTATGTGTGCATTTGTGCTCTTCAATGAAACACTGAAAAAGGTATTGAAACATTAGATGATTTCTGAGAAGAAAATAACATAATCTTACGAAAAGATATAAAATTATTGTTCCAAATGGTGTTCCAACCAGATCATTTGACACTTCCTCCATATTTTATTCCAGCCTAAAATAATGTAGAAGAGCGTAACTAAGAAGCAAAAACATTTCCAAAAGATTATACTGTTTTAGCTTTTTTTGTCATGTTATTTTTTTTAAAAACCGCTCTAATCTTGTCAATGGACTGTGTCCGGTATCGCAGTTTACTTTTTTCAGCAAATTGGATTGAGTTTCAACACCAAACACAGCAAAAATTATTCTAGAAGAAACCTTTTCTTTTTTTTTTTGCTAATTTCATACAGATCTTTTCATTTCCCTTACAAAATAAAAAAAAGTCATTCTATATAATACACAAATACACACTGTATAACTGGGTGGGCGACATCTGAATAAGCTGAACATAAGCCTCCAAGCTGTACCACTTCGTTATTTTTTACTTACCTTTCAATCAGAGAAGTGCAGTTTGCAAAAAGAATCACAATTATAATGGATTGGTCAATATCAATCAAAAAATTACAAGTTAATTAACTAGAAGAGTGATCTGAGTTCAGGCACGACATAAACAAATGGTCGCTCTAAACAATGTCAAAGAAAATTATGTGAAGTTAAATTTATATTCCAAATGCCATAAAGGCAAAGTTCTAACAGATGGGAAAGTAGAATTCATTACGTCATTCATTCTTGGTGTAATTTGGCAAAGCTCCCTCTAAGAATTGATGTGCAGCTATAGAATTGTATAGAAGTTTTCATGTAGTGCATGGCAAGGTGTCTTATTCATTTTATTTTTACTAATGTGAGTTATAGCATATGGAAGCGTATCATATTTTGGACCAACAATTTGCATGAATTTTCATATTTTAAAGTAACATCAAAGCCAGAGGGACTTTTTTTCTATACATTATATCATTGCAGGAGTGGACACAGACAGAAAAGGCTCCTGGACAAGAATAGCATATATGTCCTTTGCAGTCCAGTACCTTTGCATGATGCACATTTCCATCTGCTGCTGCACAAGCTTCACTAATGGTATATATTAAAGGAGAAATGCTGCAACACCAAACATAACATGCATGTGAATAAGCTAATTGCTAATGGAAAAAAGTGAAAAGCAAGGCAGTGTGTACAGCTAATAAACGTATATGGAAGGGGAAAACAGTAAATGCTGTATTGGAAAAAAAGAAATGAGAGATTTAGCTTCAACACTGGCGCCACTGCGAAGAGCCCGGTGTGGAGACCCGGGGGTCAGGGGGCGCTCTCGTCCGCAGGCCCAGCCGCCTTTACAAAGACAGCGTGGACCAGGGCTCATCCCCAACTGAACGCCCGAGCTCCTTAACCGTGGGCGGAACACTACTCAGACAACACAGGGTCAGGGAATCACAATATCAAGGCTTTATTGGATCCCCAAACAGTTAACAGCATATAACGCATAACCAAGCAAAACACAACATGTAACAGGCAACAGAGTCTCACCCTTCCGCTGGCTCACCAGGGATTAGAATGTAGCACGGCAAAGTCTGTAGCCAGGTGACTGTATCGTCCCAACCTGGGTTGCTTCCTTGTCCTTATGTAGTCTGTCATCACAGCCGAATCCGATAATCCGATACTGAAGTCCTTGTGGTTCCTTAGTCCGTGTTCTGATCCCCTTGGTCGGCACCGAAATGCCTAGGCCTAGGGTTATGGCTCGCTAACCGGATCCGAAGACCCTCGATTAGCTGCCTGTATCCAATCCAGTGACCTCTAGCCGGGACCGAAAATCCCTAGACTGAGGCCACTAGACAGAATCTAATTCCAATCTCCTAAAACTGCTGGTCAAAGTGAACAGTCCTCCTTATATACCCTCAGCCCTCATTGTAGGATATTGGGGACGTCATGATTGGTGCAATAACACAGTCTTTTCATTCGCTGAACTCCAATCCTCGTTTAACATATTTTAGGTACTATTGCAATCCAAATGCTGATTGATATAGCACCTTACAATGGAATGTTAGTCTGAGACAATCAGTCTGCAAACCATGACAATAACACAATAGTGGCTGGAGCCTCAATCCACATTCACAGGGTAATAGACAATGGACGATTAGCATAATTAAGTTCTCTGGCCTTCAATGACAAACAGGTTAGATAATTACATTACCAAGCTAAACTTTAACCACAGAAATCTATGACAATACTGTAAGAAATTCTCTTTGACCATTACAAGTTTACAAACCTATATACAATATGATATGTCTGGATGAATAAGAAATCCTCCTACATTATATATTAAAGGGTCCATTTCGTCACATACCTCCCCCTTCTTATTTAGCCAGACAGAGCAGTCAGATGTGATCAGTCTCTGGTTATCCTTCTCCTCTTGGCGGCATTGTCTTTTTTAATGGAGAAAACAGCAATCGAGGCTTCCATCTATACACCTCCCCCAGATTACCTCCCCCAGGATGGGCAGACATATTGTGGACAAGCAGTAAAATGGGATTCAGGAGTTGGGCTCCCATAAACTTCTGGCTATCAATTCCCCACAAGTCAATGGCCACAGTCTGGCTAGGTGTACTCACTGTTGATGGCTCAGAGAAGAATGATGGGGCCTGGGAACATGAATTATCCTCTGAAGGTGTGGTAGCAAGATCCACAACAGGGTGCTGCTTGGCTTCCTGGATGATGGTGATGGCTGTGACAAACTGGCTGGATAGTCCTTGTCCTGGGTCAGCTTGCAAAACAACCGATGTGGGGGGGCCATCCATGAGCCCCACTTCAACCTCCTCCTGGTTAGACCCTGAATCAACAGGTGTGGGAAGGCTGCTCACAAATCCCACATCAACCTCTTCCTGGTCAGTCTCTACAATAGCAGGCATGGGGACACTGTCTGTAAGCTCCACATCAACCTCTTCCTGGTCAGTTTCCACAATAGCAGGTGTAGGGTCACAGTCTATACGCTCCACATCGACCTCTTCCTGGTCAGTCTCTACAATAGCCGGCATGGGGACGCTGTCTGTAAGCTCCACATCGACCTCTTCCTGGTCAGTTCCCAAAGCAACAGGGATAGGGACGTTGTCCATAAACTCCAACTTGTCCTCTCCCTGCTCAGGCTCCAAAATAACAGGGGCAGGGATGCTGTCCATACGATCCAACTCACCCTCTCCTTGGTTGTTCGCCCCGGCCAGCTGCACACCTGCCAGAGGGATGTCTGAGCACTGACCCTCAGCCAGGGAGATGGTTAATTGGGAACAGGGTACAGGGTCTGGAGAAACAATAGCTGGGCTTACCAGGGTGTTGACAGAATCAATTTCTTGTTGTCCCGGGGCTTGGACGTCACTGACCTGGACTGGCTGTGCTGGCCGATGAGCTCCAGGCATGGGGCCCCGGTGTTGGCGACAATCTTTGCCCATATGTCCAAGACGTCCACACGTATAACAGCGCTGTGGATTGGGCAAGTCACGTATCCTGTCTGCATACCTTTGTCCTGGTGGGGCTTCTAATGGGTAGCGGAATAATCCTACTCGAGCGGCTGGTGGTAGCAGTTGGTGAGCTGGAATTCCTAAAATATTTCCCAGAACCCAAGCCCTCTCTTCTCTTGAGGCTTTGGGCCCCAATGCAGCCAAGCCCTCCTTGATTTGGACTGCTGTGGACCTGGTGATTTCACGATATTCACTGGATCCATGATGTGGTGCACAACTTACATCCTCTGGTACCACGTCGGCGGGGTCCTCATCATCCTCACCATCATTCTGGGTGTCCCAATGGACCAATTTCTGAATCAAAGCCGACCGAGTGTCAGCGTTCCTGTATTCAATATTTCTCCTCTGGCACAGATCCTGTAGCATCCATTTACTGCTGCTGCCGTATCTCCTCTCCGGCCCTTGTCCCATGGCTGAGCTGGTGGGGTTGGACATGGCAACGTCCGAAACCTGAATGCCTCACCTATGGCCTGCTGGGTATGCTTATATGCCTCCCTGGTTGTTGAGCCCTTGGACGGTGTCCACGAACACCAGTCCCCTGCAGCTCCCCTGGATAAACCAGGCTGAGTAGTATCCCACTGCTGCCACCAATTGTGGAGACCCGGGGGTCAGGGGGCGCTCTCGTCCGCAGGCCCAGCCGCCTTTACAAAGACAGCATGGACCAGGGCTCATCTCCAACTGAACGCCCGAGCTCCTTAACCGTGGGCGGAACACTACTCAGACAACACAGGGTCAGGGAATCACAATATCAAGGCTTTATTGGATCCCCAAACAGTTAACAGCATATAACGCATAACCAAGCAAAACACAACATGTAACAGGCAACAGAGTCTCACCCTTCCGCTGGCTCACCAGGGATTAGAATGTAGCACGGCAAAGTCTGTAGCCAGGTGACTGTATCGTCCCAACCTGGGTTGCTTCCTTGTCCTTATGTAGTCTGTCATCACAGCCGAATCCGATAATCCGATACTGAAGTCCTTGTGGTTCCTTAGTCCGTGTTCTGATCCCCTTGGTCGGCACCGAAATGCCTAGGCCTAGGGTTATGGCTCGCTAACCGGATCCGAAGACCCTCGATTAGCTGCCTGTATCCAATCCAGTGACCTCTAGCCGGGACCGAAAATCCCTAGACTGAGGCCACTAGACAGAATCTAATTCCAATCTCCTAAAACTGCTGGTCAAAGTGAACAGTCCTCCTTATATACCCTCAGCCCTCATTGTAGGATATTGGGGACGTCATGATTGGTGCAATAACACAGTCTTTTCATTCGCTGAACTCCAATCCTCGTTTAACATATTTTAGGTACTATTGCAATCCAAATGCTGATTGATATAGCACCTTACAATGGAATGTTAGTCTGAGACAATCAGTCTGCAAACCATGACAATAACACAATAGTGGCTGGAGCCTCAATCCACATTCACAGGGTAATAGACAATGGACGATTAGCATAATTAAGTTCTCTGGCCTTCAATGACAAACAGGTTAGATAATTACATTACCAAGCTAAACTTTAACCACAGAAATCTATGACAATACTGTAAGAAATTCTCTTTGACCATTACAAGTTTACAAACCTATATACAATATGATATGTCTGGATGAATAAGAAATCCTCCTACATTATATATTAAAGGGTCCATTTCGTCACACCCGGTAACTACGTCAAAGTGCTCTCATCTTACCGGGTCCTATACTAACACTTTATGCTGTGTACTATTGCCTATATGGGTATGTGTGCCTGGGAATGCAATTTAAAACTACCTGGGATGGTGTGTCTCAGGACCAGGGCTACATTAAGATGGAGGTGTGGCGCCTCTGAGACCAGGGTGGCCACATAGGGAACTGCAGCCAGGTAGAAAGCAAGACAGTTTATATACTAAACACCCTCACAGAGCCTGGGACTCTAGGCTGGCAAGGGGTGGTGGGTTTAGAGGACAGTGGGTGGGAACGCATGTAGGTCAGGTGACAGAAGGTACAAATAGAGGAATAGGAGGAGGAAGGAGTTAGTAGGCCGAGGTAGGCTGAGCTGTAAAGACACAGTAGGCCAGAGTGAGCCAAGCAGCACAGACCAGAAGAAAGAGACACACGTCCTGGTGGGATTGGGCTGGATGGAGATGCAGAATCCACAGAGTCAGAGAAACCATGGAGAGAAAGCTCGTCCATAGCCGGCATCACAGGGGAGTGTGAGGAAAGAGACCGGATCAGTAGTACTGGGTCCGAGGAACTTGGCAGCACCGACCAACTACAGCGGAGTAGTCTTCCCAATTGAAGCTGAAGTCACAAGGGTTAGAAAGAACCTGGTAGTGCCTTCCAGGAGAAGGCTTTTGCAGGCTAGGCATACAGCAGAGTGTCGGCTCTGAAGGGGACCAAAGATTTACCCAGTATCCCCAGATTCACCGATGGGGAGCCCCAATTCCAAGTTGGAATTCCCACAACAAGGGTGAAAGGCACAGCAGCAACCACGAGGACCCATAAGGGTCCGAGCTGCCGCCATACAACCCGAAGAAACACTTAAAGAGAGAGAACAGCCTGAAAGGACACTAGAAGGAGTGAGGGGTCTCACAATGACAACCTGGCTGCAGAGGGTTCGAGTGTTCTCGGGGTTAACTGAACTGTGACTTGTGTTGAATGTGGCGCCCCGCAACGAGTGAGTCACAGGAGGGTATTGCAGCCAAGACAGCAGCAGCAATATTCTCTGACTAAGCAATGACATAGTTAACTCAGAGATCCATACCCTACATGCATCATCAGCATAGAGGGCCAATAAGGTCCTGGTGGGCGGAGTGTAGTGGTAGAGTGAGAGGAGAACTGAATTGGCAATGTAGGAGAAGGGAGCAAAAACAACAAGCTCTGCAGCCTAGGAGAGGGGGCCTGCACAGTCCCATGCAAGCCCCCTGGCCATCACCCCCGCTTGGGCTCCATTACTCCGGTGCCTCAACAACCGAACTCTGGGCTAAAGCATACGGGTCAAGATCATCCTGTGCCCATCTACAACCGGTCTACTGGTACCGAAGCTAGTAGTTGTTCATCACTACTACGCAAACCAGGAGTGGAGGGACCGCTTTACAGGAGCACCCCACCAGCGCCGCATACAACAAGTCGTCTAGCCAGCGGTGTACCCACCAAAAGGACCCAAGGCTCCCCACAAATCCGACCAGAATTCCCCGGTAGGGCAATTGAAGCAGCCTCCTTGTACCCGATCTGGCATTCCATGGCGACCTCGGCAACACAAGTTAGTTAGAATGGAGGAACACCGCGGAGCTCTGAGAAACACTGGTCATTGCTGAGTCCACCCGGTCCGTTACCCGTCACTGTATGCCATGTATCACCTGCTGGTTACAGTACAGTACCCGTTACAGAGACTTTCAGTGTCCGTGCCTTCTTATGAACTGTCTATCTCCGCACACTAAGGTAACTGCAGCAGCCTCACAACATCTTGTGCAGCTCCTGGCTCCGGGGATCATCACTCAGCCTGTGGGGAGCATTCCATCTTGCTGCATTCCATCCCCGGAGGCCCAAGCAGCGCTGGTGGATATCACCGGAACACTCATAGGTGGCGTCACGAAACAATTAACCCCTTAACTGTTCAACCTACGACGTCTTTATTGAATCTGGACCACCGGGCCCCACTACGGGCAGGCGCGGCACCCCGTGACAAGGAGGAAGAAGAAACGTCTGTCCCTCGGAGTCCCGGCCACGGTGAGTCATGAAGAACTGTACTGAGAACTGCTGTTTGACTTGGAAGAGCTGACAAGTAAACCCGGTGAACCCTGCCTGTGTGTCCGTGTTTGTTTCCACATATAAAGAACTGTTTAAAATTACCTTTTATCCTGTCAGGAGAAGCCCGACCCATGGCGGGCTCATCCATGTGGCTGCAGCCCATCCATCCTCCTGGCAGAGAAGCGCTGCAGCGGTGGTCCCTTCATTGACCACAATCCGTGGGTGGCGTCACGACAAACTTTATATCCCTTGTAAATATTCCCTTTTACTTGTGAGAATCCGGGACACGGTCCGGACCAGGACCGCCGTGACATCCCCTGTAGCAACCCCATCCGGTACCGAGTACCCTGTCCCAGTGTGCTCTACAGAGGAATAGGCGAAGCTACAGGGTGGGGGAAGAGTGCACAATGCACATGTATGGTATGTACGCACCTGTGTCTTATATCATATTGCCATTAAATTACCTTTTATTAGTGATTACAAGCTAACAGTATCTTCAACAAGCAAGTGATTTTGCTGGGTTAAAACAGAAGGAGTGCGTAACTCACACATCAGGAATGCACATGAAGACTTAAAAGAAATCTCTCTTGACCTCCATGCACCCAGAATCACTAAGGCTGCCTTCACATCACGATTTTGGAGCATCCGTGTGTATGCGTTTCAAAACGGATACACACAGATATGATTTAGCCTCCCATGTATTCCTATGGGAAACAGATGGGCTCGGATGTGTCCCTATAGGTATCGAATTTTAGCACCATCCATTGCTGTCAGAGTTAGTCACGGAGCCAAAATCGTAGCCTGCTGCGATTTTGGTGTCTGTGACTAAAATTGGACACCACGGATCCGTGGCGGTCAGTGTTCATTTTTATTTTCAATGGTCTTTTTATTGAAAAAAGAAGTAAACATACAATTCAATAAAATTGAGCTAACATGAAATCTGAATCAGTAGTTCTATTTGCCCACAAAAGCATGTTAAGTAGGACATTAGAGCACTTAAGTTCAGCATCAACAATTCAGTGTCTCGCCGCTGCCTCTTGCATGGAGCAGCTGTTGCTTTCCTCAGCGCATCTCAGACAGTCCATTTATCAAATTCATTTGTAGCTGATAAGAGAATTATTTATTGCAACAAGCAAATCAAAATAAAAGGTCATTAGAGTAAGAAGTAGAAGAGGAAGATAGAAAAGGGGGGATAAGAGAAGAAAAGGGGCAGGGTGGAAGGGGGGGGGAGAGGGGGTTCTGAGAACTGTTACACCAGGTTACCTAGTTATACAGTCACACAGGGACCATTAGTTTTAGTTTGCTCTGTGGGTTGTCCTCAATTGTATCCACGGGCTCCACAACTCTTTGAACGCTTTTTGTGTACTCTCTACTGTAGCTATTGTTTCTGCTACATGATACAGGGAATCAAGTTTTCCATGCAGTTGTTCTATGATGGGTACATCCGCCGATTTCCACAACGTCGGGATTAATAACTTTGCTGCCATAATAAAGTTTTGTGCTAACAAGGATGCACGCTTATTGTCGTGCCAGAGGGGGAAATTTAGTAGCGCTATCTTGGGTTTCAGGTTGGGTACCCTATTCAGCACCCTTTGAATGTAGGTTTCCACCTTGCTTCAGAATCGGCGGATTGTTGGGCATGTCCACTAGATATGTAAATAATCACCATTGGGATTTCCACATCTCTAACAATTTGAAGATGTCTCTATTTGCCAATGATAGGTTTGTTTAACTGTGATGTACCATCGTGTTATAACCTTGAAAGAATTCTCCTGGGCCTTCACACATTGCATTGGGCCATGAGATCTCTTATAAATGTGTGATAATTGGTTGTGTGTGAACTTGTATCCTAGATCTGCTTCCCAGTGGGCAATATAGGCTAGGGTCACATTTCCGTTTTGACCCTAGCCTACAACAATCCGGTTTTAACTTAGAACTTTTTCCAGCACCGCATAGCGTTACCGTTATGTTACCGTTAGTTCTAAGTTAAAACCGGATTGTTGTAGGCTAGGGTCAAAACGGAAATGTGACCCTAACCATAGTCTCTTTTAGGACAGCATTCTATTGTTAGCAACATTTGATATATAGTGGATAAAAGTTTTTTTGGTCTGGTTACACTTGCGCATAATGTTTCAAAGGGTGTCATGGGACGTAGCAGATCTGCATTTCGAAGATGTGGTTTTAGTATCCCCTTCAGAAAATTGTATTGGATAAAGTAAAGGTTAGAAAGTCCTGGCAGTCTTTGGAGGTATGCAAGTGTATGCAAGAGGTAAGAGTGTTCCTTCAGTTAATATTTGGTCACTGGAAATATCTTATATTTGCGTGTGGTACCCGGTTTATTTGAGGAGTTGCTTAGAAAGCAGGACAGGATATCTGAAAGTTTGAGCAGAGGAGATGTGGACGGGGTTAAAATGTGCACAAGGTTCATCCATACTTTCAGGGTGGCTCTAGTGTGCATATTGTGGAAAAGGCCTATCCCCTTTGTCTGGTTGCGTGTGAGAAAAATGGAGCAGAGGGGTAAAGGAGACAATGCCTTCTCCGCCGCAACCCATAGCTTGTTACTGGTTCCCATGATTAAGTCTTTCGTCCTAGATATAATTGAGGTGTGGAAATATTTCTTAATGTCTGGTGCTCCCATCCCTCCCCTAGTCCTAGGAAGTGTTAAAGTGCGATATGATAAACGGGGCTTTTTGTTGCGCCAAATATATGTGCAAAACATTGCGTTAATTTTGTTTAGAAATGATGTCGGTATCTTTATGGGAAGCATTTGAAACATGTATGTGAACTTGGGGAGGATCAGACTTCGGTCAGTGTTCAGATACCATGGGAGCCTATGGACATCGGATCCGTGTTCACATCGGATCCGATGTTGGCTCCGTGGTTATATACTGAGCATGCATAACATAAACAAGGAGTATAGACTTGACATATATCATGAAAAATATCAAATTTATTTGGTTTTGACAAACAAGGACAAGGAGGGGAAGATCACAAAATGCTCCATGCAGGTAGCCACAGTACGGTTCACATATATTGCACTATATCAGACACACAAACCATGTCTTCACATATATGTAAAAGCTGGTGTCTGCGCAGAGACCCATATACAATAAACCACTTGTGTGGGCACCTAATACATCATCACCTACACAACCAAATGGATAAAGGTTTATACTGACATTACAGCATGTTCCATCCATATATCCCTTATGGTATTGTGGATCAGAAATGGAAGAGGAGTACCCATATATCATACCCAGTCTATGGGAACAGCGCGCTACACATATGGGGTATTGCTGACAGGCAGAGTCAATGTGTCATGCAGCTAAAAGGCATAGTTACCAGAGCCGTCACTGGCCATCTCGCATGGGGCAGCAGGGGTGAGGGGTGGTCCGGACCAGGGGATCCCAACGCGTTTCGTGACCACAGTATAACGGTCACTTCATCAGGGGATGCTCCAGGCTCCTCCATCGGGGATTTTTATACCGCTCGCGCCACCGGAAGTGACGTTACGCAAGCCGGTCACCTGACCGGAACTATGCGCGGCCGCGTCACAGCACACTGCGCCGCCCACCGCACCAACGTCAGGCCGCACGCGCGCGCACGGTCGCGGGGACGCGTCACCATAGCGACCGCGCGCGCACATAGCCCAGACATCAGTGCCCAGAAGCAGTGCTCAGTACATAACCCTGTCTCTCTCTGTTCTCCCTGCTTCTCCCCCCGCTCGTCTATCCTGTCCCCCCTGTCTTCTCCCTGTCCTGTCCCCTCTCCTCCAGTATGTTAAAAATAATAAATCACTGAGGGTGAGGGCCGGAGGCAAGCCTAGGGAGAAAGAAGTAGAATTGGGGGCAGAGGAGCCATACCGGCTCACCCCACGGAAGCAACCTGGACACAGGAGTCCAAGTCTGCTAAGGAGCATTTAGCCCAGCAGAAGAACACCGGTCAGACCAAGGAGACTTCAGTTTCTACAGTCACCTGTAACCATAACCAAACAAAAAGCCAGGACCCGCAGAAAATCTCCAGATGTAGCGTCAATTCGGAGTAGTTTCTTACACAAGTTCAGAGTAACAGAGGAAGAGAAACACGCAGGAGGTCAGGCCAGGTTCTATACAGGTCAGGGCTTCACCACAAGTAAGAGAAGGGACAAGGAGGCCTTACAAATCACTCGCTGTGGAAATCCTGAAGTGCATCCCGACCACCTGGAGTGTACCCTGGACAGTGTCGGTTTGTCATCAGTAATGGTACCTTTACACGCGGCAACATTTCTAGGGTGTCAACAGGTAACTTACTGGCTGCAGTGAAATCATGGAGACAAGGTTCTATCTTGTTGCTGTGTACAAATGGAATAATCTCTCCATGATTTCACTGCAGCCAGTAAGTTACCTGTTGACACTCTAGAAATGTTGCCGCGTGTAAAGGTACCATAAAGGTACGGAAAACTACTAATCCCAGTGTGTGTGTCAGTTCTTACAGCCCTTGTCCTGTCCAGCACAGAGACTGCAATTACCTCCCGCCTCCAGAGCCTCATCTCTGTGCCAATTCCTATCCCTACATCACTGCCCTGGAGACCCCGCTCCGCCTACGGGGAGCTATCCCATTAGGCTGCCCATCCAACATCCCAGGAGGTCTGCCACAGCGCTGGTGCCATCACCAGACTCTGTAGGTGGCATCACAACTTCTACAATCAAATCCCTGTACATATTCCTCCTTTTTAAAGTGACCCCCAGGGCACAGTCCCGGACAACGACCACCTGTGACATCTCCAGTATCCAACGCCCGGGATCCGAGTTTCCCAAGCCTTGGGGAGGGTCATGTGAATATTAGTGCCTTGAATAGTTGACGGACGGGACATTAGTTCCTTTGACTAGTCAGCCCACATAGCATGTTACCAAGCCCCTGTGGGAGCAATAACATGATTGCATAGCATCATTATCCCAATAGCTATATTAAGCAGTGGGTGCTCATGGCTGTGTGTCCCTCATCACTCAGCATCTTTGTCACTAGCTATATGCATCCCGAGCTTCAGAGAGGCTCACCGTTCATGATCAAAAGTTATCCGTACTTCGGTCATATTATTATATGTATCCTGGTTTCAGAGAGGCATAGTGCACATGACTGGAAATACGTTGACTTCCGATTATGCACAGTGAGCCTCTCTGAAGACAGGGGTACATACAGCCAGAGATGCTCAATTGTGAGGGATATATACTGATTGGGATGATGATGCTATGCAAAGCATGTTATCACACCCACAGGGGAGTGATAGTATACTATAAGGGCTGAGTAGTCGAGAGAACTAATGCCTAGGGATGGGCGAGTCTACTCGCTAGGACTCGTTACTCGGCGAGTAGTAAGGGACTCGCAGGACTCGGTACTCTGCGAGTTTCCCAGCGATTACTTGCACAGTAACGAGTCCAATGCAAGTCAATGGCAATCCTAGCTTTGTCAGAGTTTACTTTTTCTCAGTCGCTAGACTCGCTATATCACATCGCTATGTAGCTTGAATCTCCAGAAATCTTTTAAACAATCACACCGCTTCACGGATACCCGCTGTCAGCAGCGAGTCTGAGCGAGTCTGAGCGAGTCTTAGCGAGTCTACGAATCTGAGTCCTGTATACTGTATTCGGGACTCGCGAATACAGAATCTGTTATGTTCCGACAAAGCTTCCGAGACAGCCTAGCGTGTTAGGTCAGAAAACTATGAGGAAGGACAAGCATGTTAGCCAATCATATTCAGTAATGCCACAGCCATGTTGGTTGTGGCAGGACTATGATTGGCTTCTGTCCATCGTGATGCCTATGTCATGTATGAGAGGCGAGGCTGTATATAAGCCTTGCCACCGCCATTTTGGGCACATTCCTGTGACGATCTGAGCTAGAGCAGGGTGAGGTAGATGCTGGAGCAGATCATAGGGAGTGTCAGTCAGTGTAGGGAAACTTTAAGATTCCTTATATTTAACCCAAACAGCTCTTGTGAGAGCTACCAGGAGGACAGAGGAGTACTGTGTAGAGGACTCTAGGTAGTGAGGCAGGCAGGGAGGAGCAGCCTTACAGTGCACACAGGATCGACCTCATAGCTTAGCTTACTCACTCAACTTTCCTAATAGCTGAAGTCAGAGGCTTAGCTGAGGTACTATTTCCTATTTTTTTGCACCTGATAGATTTTGGGTCATAATAACCCCTTCAGCTTTATTTTCTCTGTGGCAGACCAGTGCGTTGCAGCTCTCCTACCTGCAAATAGCACGTACGCCACCTGCTTGTGCGTCTACTTGTGCACACTTAATAATTTTTGCAGGGACTAGTGTGCTGCTACACAGACACGGACACATTTCTTACTTAAGGTGCACTTTTAAAATATAACCTTTAATAAATATTTGTTAAAATAGCAAAAAAGTGTTCTCCCACACCTAGTGTCTATAAAACACACATTACAGACAGGGATGGGACAATATCCCTATTAAACCCTGTCTCTTGTTCTCTTGCTATCATATAATTTGGATAAAAACCACAGACACGCACACAGCAGCAAAAAACTGTTGCGAGTGGGGTTTCCAAAACGGCAATGCGTGCGCTTTCCGAGACATCTGCGATTTGTAAATCGCACATTACTCGCTTCCCCATTCATTAACATTGGACTCGCTAGACTCGCAACGAGTAGCGAGTCCCGGGCTCGGACTCGCTAGAGTCAAGCGATTCCGAGTAATTTAGGACTCGCCCATCACTACCAATGCCGCCTCGACTAATCAAGAACTAATTAGCCTCTCAAACGATCTTTAAAAATACTTTCTATAGAAATCGATGTATTTTTGTTACTAGATGCTGGGACTGTCAAGCAGGAATTTGAGATATGCACCAGAACTGCTCATGGTCCTGGGTGAACAGGGGACCTGACAGGTTTCCTTTAAGTAATAATTCGCACATCAGAAATGCACAATGAAACTTGTGTTAATGAAGCTCGCCATCTAATGGGCAGAGATAGAGTTGTAGGAACTAACAAAATTCATACAGGAACTGAAACAAGAGAATTAATTGCCAGGGGAGGAGTGAGAGCAGATGCTCAAGGACATGTGATTAACTGTGATGCAGTTAGAAAACATAAAACGCCCAATGAAGTTATGGCAGAGGATGAGTACATGACATGCCCCTCCAGGGCCTTAGGATACTCAGAACCGGGCTGTTTTGAGGCTTCATCATGGGGATCACAGCATGGGCGTACCCAGTGAGGGGAGGGGGGGCAGCTGCCCACCCTAGAAGCCTGACGGGTTCCAGGGCTCTATTCTCCTTCCTCGCAGGGGTGCACCTATCATGCGGCAGCAACCAGATGGCGGCATCGGCAGAGGTCACCCGCTGCTAGTGCGGGTTCTCCACAGACCCAGCTCCCGATCCTGTAGTGTAATACCGGCCACCGCTGTGTGCCACCCTTCACATCAGGACGTCAGGGGAGCGATGATGTCATCACTGAGCGCTGGTGCTGCCCGGGTCCTGCAGAGCGGCAGACACGCTGCGGAGACCGGAGCTATGAGCAGAGAGCATCGAGGAGAGGGATAAGTATTTTCTTTTTTTAATCAATGTGACAACTGATGGGAGATAATGTGTATGGGTATGTAATGGGTATGCATTATATGTGATGAAGGTACTATGGGTATGCATTATATGTGATGAAGGTACTATAGGGGTGCATTATATGTGATGAAGGTACTACGGGGGTTGATTACATGTAATGAAGGTACTATGGGGGTCCATTACATGTGATGAAGGTACTATGGGGATGCATTATATGTGATAGAGTACTATGAGGATGCATTATATGTGGTGGAGTCTTATGATGGTGCATTATATGTGAAGGAGTCCTATGGGGGGTGCATTATATGTGATGGAGTCCTATGGGGGGTGTATTATATGTGATGTAGTACTATGGGAGTGCATTATATGTGATGGAGTCCTATGATGGTGCATTATATGTAAAGGGAGTCCTATGGGGGTGCATTATATGTGATGGAATACTATGGGGGTGCATTATATGTAATGGAGTCTATGGGGGTGCATTATATGTGATGGGAGTCTTATCGGGGTGCATTATATGTGAAAGAGTACTATGTGGGTGCATTAAATGTGATGGAGTCTTATGATGGTGCATTATATGTGATGGAGTCCTATGGGGGGTGCATTATATGTGATGGAGTCCTATGATGGTGCATTATATGTAATGGAGTGCTATGAGGGTGCATTATATGTGATGGAGTCCTATGGATAATGGGAGTGCATTACGGTATATTTGATGGAGTCCTATGGGAGTGCATTATACTATATGGAGTACTATGGCGGTGTGGTTGAACACATGATCAGCCCCCACAATGCACCGGGCTGGATATGACGTTCTGGCGGGCGCATCATGGCTTGCCCCCCCTAGTTTTGATCCTGGGTACGCCCATGGATCACAGGGACCGAGACCCGGCTCCGTGACCCTGGTGGTGTCATTAAAAGTTCGGTGTGGGTGGCTCACTCTCTTAGGGAAGGGCATCTGGCAAGGAGGGTTCATTCTGGAAGGGATAACTGGACCTGGGGATACTTGCTAATTTTATGTGACGCCACCTGCAGGTTGCGGCTATAGATGGTCGCTGCTGCACGACAGTTCTCATAGGGGCCGATAGTTGGGAGGCAGCAATGTTCTTAAGCCCTCTATGGGTAGGGCTGTCGCCTAAGGTAGCTGAAAGTACGTAAGTTGGTAGTTGTGTTTCTGGTGCTTTTGGGGGCATAAGAAATCTCACAGACATAGTGGGTTGCAGTCTTCAGTTCTTTTATTCAGTCTTGGTGTAACAGCCCGCTGAGCACTGGATTGTCGGAGGCAGGAATCCAGCTCCTCCAGGGTAGGAGGATGACACATAACTGGCACCCCTTCTCTGTCCTTTCTCAGCCTCTTTACACTGCATCTGCTTTGCCCTCATGCCTTTTGCCTTGCCACACAGAGCTCTGAGCCAGTGACTGGGGGCTTTTCTTAGGGGTTAACCTGCAGTGTCTCCCCTTAGCCCTATAGTTGCCACCTTTTCAGAAGATGTGCGTGGTTGTCGACTGTGTCACCATGGAAGTGTCACACAGTCTCTGGGTTGCTAGTTGAGCCTGGCCTAGATTCCCCACTAGTCTTGGGGTTCCCGGTGCCCCTGTTCTTCGGCCTAGTCCCTCCACTGCCATACGATTGACAATGAATACGAGTCTCACGGGTGGAATGGTCACTGCCCGTGCCTCTGGGACTCTCTCTCTTCCTCTGAACCACTTACGTGTTGTTCCTGCTCCTCTGTCTGGCCTCTGGACACTTAAGTTCTTTCTTTTGTGACAGGCTTTCTTGCTCTAGCTTCCATCCAACTCATCTCTAGCTGCTCCACTCTCCTCTCTGCTGTTCAGCTGTTTCTCCTTCTGCTGTTCAGCTGTTTCTCCTTCTGCTGTACAACTGTCTGTCCTACATTCTAGATCTTTCCCACTCTTTTTATACCCTCTGTCATGAGTCTCATGTCATCTACATGTGTTCTTCTTGACCTCACTTCTTCCCTAGTGTTCCCTCTAACTGCTTCCTTCACCACCCAACCCCACTACAATGGTTCCTAGAGTGATCTGAGTGTCCCGGCACCGGTCTGTGTCCCTCTTACCCGAGAGTGGAATACCACACCCTAACAGGGGTGCAGCATCTCTGTGGCGACTGGATCTGCAGGGGCGTTACACTCCCCCCTCCTTAAACCCAGCCCGTCCATGGGCTGCAGGAGAACAGAAAAACAAGTGGTATCAAAGACATGCAATTTTTTTTTATGTAATGCTGTATAACAAGAACAATAACAATAAGAAGGCTTTTCATCCCTTTAACGGGAGGTACAGCTACTTTAAAGGGATCCTGTCACCCCCAAATCACCTCTAAACCTATTAAAACCTGTCCCTAGAGCATATTAACACTGTCCCTACACTCCTTTTAGCTCCTAAATGGCATTAGTCAAAGTGAATATAAACGTTTTATAAGTACCTGATTAGTCATGATAATGAGTGACTATGCTATTCATAGTCACTCATCAAGGCAGCCCCTCTTCTTCATATCACGCCTATTCAGACGTGCTCGTCAGTCTATGTTCAAAATCGCGCCTCCCTGCGCGCCTCCCCTCTCTCTCATAGCGTCCGGGCTTCACTGTAAGCTGTATGACGCGATTCGCGTCATTCCCGGCGCCAGATGACGTATTTGCAGCCGCGCCGCGCTGTCAGCTTCAAGTCCCGCACTGCGCATGCGCATGGGCATGCGCAGTGCGTATTTTGAAGCTGACAGCGCGGCGCGGCTGCAAATACGTCATCCGGCGCCGGGAATGACGCGAATCGCGTCATACAGCTTACAGTGAAGCCCGGACGCTATGAGAGAGAGGGGAGGCGCGCAGGGAGGCGCGATTTTGAACATAGACTGACGAGCACGCCTGAATAGGCGTGATATGAAGAAGAGGGGCTGCCTTGATGAGTGACTATGAATAGCATAGTCACTCATTATCATGACTAATCAGGTACTTATAAAACGTTTATATTCACTTTGACTAATGCCATTTAGGAGCTAAAAGGAGTGTAGGGACAGTGTTAATATGCTCTAGGGACAGGTTTTAATAGGTTTAGAGGTGATTTGGGGGTGACAGGATCCCTTTAACGTTGCACATATGAAAGTATAAAATACACATAAATAACTATTTACAGTCTCCCCAAGTCCAGTGCAAATCCTATCCGGGCATGCTTCACACTGTCCTAGGTATTGAACAGGCGAGTGTCCCACACCGGGTATCTCCCTTTGTCTTCAGGGGGACCCACCACAAGTAAACCCCTAGCACATGCCCTGGGCATGGTGATAGGGTTAAAAGGACCAATTCTTTGTCCACGCCAGTGGGTTTTTGTTTGTTGCGGTCTTACTGACATGTTGGCTATAAAAAAAAGAGGGAACACACCGGGGTGCTAACTATTCATATTTTAGTCAAGGCTGCACTTAGTCCTAACGATATTGTCCATAATTCACTTTATCAACACACACACTCTATTCTAACAAAACATAATACACTTTCATACCTGCAAATACACATAATAACAATACACAAAATAAAACAAACATTCACACCCTAACCGGGTTAGCCAGAAAACTATATACACGACTCACTATTTACATCACCACATATTGCACCAGGGCTTCTTTTACAGCCAGGGTAGCACTTGCTTGTCTGCACTGTACAACACTGCTGGGTTGCTGCCGATGACACGGGCTCAATCTGTGTAGCCACCTCTCTGATGCTCACCACTACCACCGCGGTTCCTTCTAGCACAGTCTGCATTCAGACATTGATGGTCCGGGGACGATGCTCTTTCACAGGTGCTGATGGTTGCTGTGGCCTTTGGGGCTGTACTGGACCTGGTGATACATGTAAATTTTACGTGACGCCACCCACAGGTTGCGGCTATAGATGGCCGCCGCTGCACGACAGTTCGCCTAGGGGCCGCTGGTTGGGAGGCAGCAATGTCTTAAGCCCTCTACGGGTAGGGCTGACCCCAAAGGTAGCTGAAGGTACCTGAGTGAGTTAGTAATTGTGTTTCTGGTGCTTTTGGGCGCGAAAGAAAGTTCACAGACACAGCGAGTTGCAGTCTTCAGTTCTTTTACTCACAGTCTTGGTGTAATAGCCTGCTGAGCACTGGATTGTCGGAGTCAGGGATCCAGCTACTCACGGGTAGGAGAATGACACATAACTGGCACTCCTTCTATGTCCTTTCTCAGCCCTTTTACACTGCGCCTGCTTTGCCGTCCTGCCTTTTGCCTCCCCGAAAGAGCTCTGAGCTAGTGACTGTGGACTTTTCTTAGGGGTTAACTTGCAGGGTCTCCCCTTAGCCCTACGGTTGTCACCTTTTCAGCAGATGTGCACAGTTGTCGGCCATGTCTCCTTCTGCTGTACAACTGTCTCTCCTATTTTCTAGATCTTTCCCACTCTTGTTATACCCTCTGTCACGTGCCCCACGTTTTTTGTCAGACTTTTGAATTAAAGGTTGGACTATGTCTGCAGAATACCGTTACCCTATTTTTTATTAGTATTTAGATTGTACTTATCACCACATTTATACCCAGAAGCAGAATAAGGGTAGCCAGGGCCCTGGGAAGTTTAGAAGGCCCCCCCCAACCAGAAGTATAATGAGACATGTCACATGATCATCTTTTGATAGGTCATGAGATTAGCACAAAAGTGCAGATCCCTAAAAGCAAAATGAAAAAAACTGTGTCGGACTTAGCGTTCTGCACAATCTTTTCCCATGTAAAGAGTGCTATACATACTGCTTACATAATAGAGCAGTGGTGGGAAATTTAATTTAACCTAGCCCCCAGTATACCACTGAAGGCTACACATAGCCCACAGTATACAGCAGGAGCCCAGACATAACCCCCAGCTTATAGCAGGAGCCCACACATGGCCCTCTGGGTGCAGCAGGAGCCCACACATAGGCCACTGGATTCAGCAGGAGCCAACACATAGCCTCCTGCATACAGCAGGAGCCCACACATAGCCCACTGCAAAAAGCAGAAGCCCACACATAGTCCCCAGTATAAAACAGAAGGCCACACACTGCCCCCAGTATATAACAGGAGGCCACACATAGTCCCCAGTATAAAGCAGGAAGCCACACATAGCCCCCAATATACAGCAGGAGGCCCCACATAGCCCTTAGTATACAACAGGATGCCACACATAGCCCTTAGTATACAACAAGAGGCCACACATATTCCTCAGCATACAGCACCCTGAAAACAGCAAGAGCCTGCTGTGAGGTAGCGCCGGGATTGCAAGACAAACGGCCATGAGCCCGGTATCAGTTCATACAGTACCAGGATTTATTGATGAAGCACAGCAGTAGCACAAGTCGCCGGGTTCCGGGACGCAGCCGGGTACAATGCATACATCCCCCGTACAGTAACACGGTCCCTTCAGGTTAGGATTTCTCTCCAGTCTAGGTCGCACTGGGCTCCCGGGTTAGGCCGTGTTGTAACAGCACACAGCCTCTCACGCCCTGGACCTGACCGCTCAGCAGTCCCTTCTGCCTCCACTCAGGCTGAAGCTCTCCACAGAGGACCCCGCCCTGCCTCCTAACCTAGCTTTTAACCCCGTGTCTCCCTCCGGGGAAAACCTACAAGATCTGGATTGGAGTGGAGCATCCCTCTATCCTATATTCCATACCGGGGTCAATACGTGACAGTGCACATTCTGGGGGACACACGGCACCCCTCGCATATGATCCCCCTCACTGTCTCACATCTTCCCCCCCCTCTGTTCAAACGTGTGGGGTTGAACATTAGCCACTAAACAGGGTGCCCGGGACAGGGCATCCGCATTGCCTTGTAACTTGCCAGCCCGGTGCTCCACCGAGAAACTGAAGTTTTGGAGGTACAGGAGCCATCGGGTGACCCGAGCATTCAGTTCCTTGATATTCCGCATACAGGCCAGGGGAGAATGGTACGTAACCAACCAGAACTGCCGCCTGAGCAAATAGTAGCATAGGGACTCCAAGGCCCATTCTACAGCCAAGCACTCCTTCTCCACTACGCTAGAATTTTTCTCCGCCGGGGACAGTTTCCTGCTCAAGTACGTGATCCTGAAGTTGGGACTGATGAGGCTGTCCGCACAATGCCACCTTCATATCCTGAAATGCCGCCTCCGCTTTGGGAGTCCAGCGCACCATAACCGACTTCTTCCCCTTTAAGAGATCGGACAGGACCGCGGTTCGTCCAGCAAAGTTGGGTATGAAGCGTCTGCAGTACCCAACAATGCCGAGGAACGCCCTCACCTGTTTGGTAGACACCGGTCGTGACCAGTTTTGAATGGCCTCTATTTTACTTATTTGGGGTTTGATAACCCCTCAACCCAATCACCTACCCCAGGTACCAGGCCTCCTCGAGACCCATAGCACATTTTGTTGGATTTGCCGTCAGGCCCGCGGCCCTGAGCGAATCCACCACTGCCTGCACCTGGGACAAATGCGTGTGCCAATCCTTACTGAAGATGATGATGTCATCCAGATAAGCGGACGCATATTTCTGATGGGGTCTTAACACTATGTCCATTAGCCGCTGGAATGTAGTCGGGGCCCCATGCGACCCAAAAGGCAATATGACATAGTGATAGAGGCCCTCCGGGGTAACAAAGGCGGTCTTCTCCTTGGCCGACTCGGTTAGCGGCACCTGCCAGTAACCCTTGGTTAGATTGAGCGTCGTGAAATACTGGGCCTGCCCCAGTCCTTCAATTAGCTCGTCCACCCGGGGCATGGGATAAAGGTCGAATCTCGACACCTTATTCAACTTCCGGAAGTCATTGCAGAACCACAGCGATATGTCCGGCTTCGGAATCAGCACAATGGGACTAGCCCATTCACTCCGTGATTCGTCAATTACTCCCAGCTTGAGCATTTGTCTCACTTCAGCCGCGATGGCTTGTCTTCTGGCCTCGGGTACCCAGTACGGTTTCATTTGCATCTTTACCCGGGGCTCGGTGACACTGTCATGTTGAATGACGGAAGTACGGCCAGGCAGGTCGGAGAATACATCTGGATTCTGCTGCACCAACTTTCGAGCCTCCCGTCGCTGTACCTTTGTGAGGGTGTCACCTATTTTTACCTTGTCGGCTCCCCTCAGGGCCAACAGCGGGGGGTCCCCGGTCAGCCCAGCCAGGGAAGCCTCCATGATCATGCACTCTCGGTCTTTAAAGGCTTTGAGCAAATTAACAGTACAGGTTTTCTCTTCCCAGGTTGGTACACCTTGTAATTCACTTCTCCTACCTTTTCCCGGATTTCCTATGGCCCCTGCCATTTGGCCAAGAGTTTGCACTCCGCAGTGGGCACTAAAACCATCACTCGATCCCCCACCTCAAAGGACCTGATGGTGGCCCTCCTGTTATACATGCGACTTTGAGCTCCCTGGGCCTGCATTAGGTGCTCTTTTACGATAGGCATGACCGTGGTAATTCGGTGCTGCATATTAGCCACATGCTAACACTCTTATAGGGAGTGGGTTCCTGTTCCCATGTCTCTTTGGCAACATCCAACAACCTTCTAGGATATCTTCCGTACAATAACTCAAATGGGGAAAACCCCGTAGATTAATGCGGTACCTCCCGGATGGCAAACATCAAATAGGGCAGTAACATGTCCCAATCCTTCCCATCCTTGGCAACTACCTTTTAAAGCATGGATTTCAGGGTTTTGTTAAACCGCTCGACCAACCCGTCGGTCTGGAGATGGTACACCGAGGTGCGCAGCAGTTTTATATTCAGCAGTTTACACAGTTCTGCGATCACTTTGGACATAAAAGGAGTCCCCTGATCGGTAAGGATCTCCTTCGGTATCCCCAGGTGACAGAACATAGAAAACAGCTCCCGGGGAAAAAGCTTAGCCTTTGTGTGGCGTAGCGGAATTGCCTCCGGGTATCGGGTGGCGTAATTGACGACCACAAAATGTGTTGGTGGCCCCGAGCCGATTTAACTATGGGCCCTACCAAATCCATGGCAATCCGTTCAAAAGACTCCTCTATAACCGATAGAGGTACCAATGGACTCCGGAAGGTTGCGATGGGTGTGGTCAGCTGACATTCCGGACAGGAGTCACAAAACCTCTGGACATCCGCATACACTACCGGCCAGAAGAATCGCCGCAAGATGCGCTCTTGCGTTTTTTAGTCCCAAGGTGCCCCCCTAGCAGGTGGGAGTGGGCCATCTCTAGGACCGCCCAGCGGTGTGTCTGCGGTACTGCCGGTTGCTCCACGACCTCCTCCCTGATTTTGTCTGTTTTATAGAGCAACACTCGGTCGATCACCATGCGTGGGTACACATTTCGGCCCTTGGTTGCTGAGCCAACCCATTTACTTCTATTACCCTTTCCCGTGCCCGGGTCAGGATGGGATCCTGCAGCTGAGCTGTCCCAAACGCTCCCCAGGGCACTTCCAGCTCTGGAATTGCTTGGGTGTCCTCGACCTCTCCTGCCAATACCTCTAAGGGGAACCTATCAGGGTGACACTCTATCCCTAGGTTGGTGACCCCTACGGCAGGTACCCCTGACCCCTGGTTCGGCACCTGGATCCAATGGTGTTTGCGGAGGATTACTCCTCCTACCCCAAAGGGACCAAAACAATGGTAAATCTCTTCCCAGCACAATCCCATACGGTAGAGTCTTCACCACTCCGACCACATAGGTTACCTTTCCACACGGAGTGGAAAACATCACCTCCGCAGTTGGATACTCGCGGAGGTCTCCATGTATACATCTGACCCCGATCCTTCCCCCCGTGGGCTCCAACCCGGGGATAAATGACCCATGAACCAGAGTCACCAAACTGTCGGAGTCCAAGAGAGCCTCCCCTCTGTGTCCATTAACGAGCACCGGGCACATCTGGGGTTCTACCGTGGGAACAACCGCATCTGCGGTGAGCACGGTGCTGGCATACATAGAAACCCGGCGTGTAAACCCGCAGTCCATGGGTTCAATAGTCAGAGGACAATAGGCCGCCATATGTCCTGGCCCTTTGCATCGTCCCCACCACTTAGCAGTGGCACAGCCAGTCCAGAAGCCCCATCGAGGGGAGCCTGGTCTCCTGTCGGCCTCACTCCGAAGTACCCCCTCAGCGGGAGCTTGTGTAGGACGGTCCCCAGCAAAGGGACGTGCACTTTTTCCCAGCTCCGGAGGCCTGTGGGACAGACGTAGGGGGGCAGACTAACCATCTGGTCCAGGGTACCCGGATCCCCTTGCCCCACCCAACGCTGTATAGCGACTGGCAGAGTTCGTACCTGCCGGTCGATCACCACCCTTTCCACCATCTGGCCCGGAGACGAGCTCAGGCTGGAGCCACCGTTTTACCAGCTGCAGTAAGTCGTACGCCTGAGATCGAGCAGGTTTGGATTCCACAAAGGACCAGGAAACCACCCGTTGGGCCCTCACATAGGTATTGACCCCCAATGGAGCAAAGATCTCACCTTTTAGTTTCCCGTAGTCCTGCACATCCTCCCAACTGAGGTCAGAGTGCACCTTGTGTGCGTCGCCCATCAGGAATGGGGCCACTACTTCAGCCCACTGGCCGGCTGGAAGAACTTCTCGCTCCGCGGTGCACTCAAAGACAGTGAGGAATGCTTTCACGTCGTCCTCCTGAGTCAGCTTTCTCAATGCCGATTGGACCTGGTCCCGGGCCTCACACTGTCCCGGGGAAAGCGCTGGTGGCGGATCTCGCGGTGCCATAATTTGCTGTAAAAGCAGTTCATTGGTTTTCTGTTGTTGCTGAAACTGCTCCCGTTGTCTCTGCTGGGTAAGAACCAACTGCTTTAATAGCTCCTTCATATTGGCGGCAGACCGGAACTGTAGCTTGGCCGGCTTGAGTATGGACATGCAGTTCATGGAGTATCCCAGAGTTCAGGCTGCCCGCCTTCTCCACCATATGTGAGGTAGCGCTGGGAGATTGCAAGACAAACGGCTGTGAGCCCGGTATTAGTTCATACAGTACCCGGATTTATTGATGAAGCACAGCAGTGGCACAAGTCGCCGGGTTCCGGGACACAGCCGGGTACAATGCATACATCCCCCGTACAGTAACATGGTCCCTTCAGGTTAGGATTTCTCTCTGGTCTAGGGCGCACTGGGCTCCCGGGTTAGGCCGTGTTGTAACAGCACACAGCCTCTCACGCCCTGGATCTGACCGCTCAGCAATCCCTTCTGCCTCCACTCAGGCCGAAGCTTTCCAAAGAGGACCCCGTCCTGTCTCCTAACCTAGCTTTTAACCCCATGTCTCCCTCCGGGGAAAGCCTACAAAATCCGGACTGGAGTGGAGCGTCCCTCTATCCTATATTCCATACCGGGGTCAATACGTGACAGTGCACATTCTGGGGGACACATAGCGGCCCTCGCATATGATCCCCTCACTGTCTCACACTGCACATAACAATCTGTATACAGCAAGAGCCCACACATAACCCCCAGTAAACAGCAGGAGCCCACACATAGCTCTCTGGAGGCAGCAGGAGCCCACACATAGCCCTTTGTATAGAGTAAGAGCTGTCATATAGCCCCCTGTAGTGTACAGCAAGAGGCCACAAAAAGTCCTTAGAATTCACCAATAGGACACACGTAAACCCAAGTACACAGCAGGAGGGCACATATAGTCCCTAGTATAAAGCAGGAGGCCACACAGAGCCAACTGTACAATACAGGAGGCCACATGTAGCACCCTGCATACAGCAGATGCCCACACGTAGCCCCAAGCATACAGCAGGAGCCCACACGTAGTCCCCTACATACAGCAGGAGCCCACAAATAGACCCTTGTATACAGCAGGATTCCACAAATAGTCCTCAGTATAGAACAGGAGGCCACACACAGCCCCCATTATATAGCGGGAGGTCACACGTAGCCCCCAATATACAGCAGGAGGCCCCACATAGCCCTCAGTATACAACAGGATGCCACACATAACCCTTAGTATACAGCAGGAGGCCACACATAGTCCTCAGCATACAGCACCCTGGATACAGCAGGAGCTTGCACACAACAATCTGTATACAGCAAGAGCCCACACATAGCCCCCCGTAAACAGCAAGAGCCCACACATAGCTCTCTGGAGGCAGCAGGAGCCCACACATAGCCCCCTGCATAGAGTAAGAGCTGTCATATAGCCCCCAGTAGTGTACAGCAAGAGGACACAAAAAGTCCTTAGTATTCAGCAATAGGACACACGTAACCCCCAGTATACAGCAGGAGGAAACATAGTCTCTAGTATAAAGCAGGATGCCACACAGAGCTAACTATAAAATGAGAATGCGCATAGGGTCTTATCCTCAATAGGAATCAAATCTCATACAGTATGAAAACTGCTCACCTGATTTAGTTGTGAAGCCCACAACTAGCTTGATCGCTCAAACACAGCAGCCGCAGCCGGGACCACACTTCCACAACGTGGGGGGTGAAACTCTATCAGGGACCAAGTGTCTTTCGGTCCGCGCCGCTGCTCCAATGAGTATCAAAAAACACTGGAGTGCTTTGAAACAAGATATCTTCAGCTTTATTTTCCAACGCGTTTCGGAGCTAACACCCAGCTCCTTCCTCAGGCATACAGCAGGTGCCCACACGTAGCCCCCAGCATACAGCAGGAGCCCACACATAGCCCCCTGCACACAGCAGGAGCCCACACATAGACCCTTGTATACAGCAGGGATTCCACAAACAGTCCTCAGTATAGAACAGGAGGCCACACACAGCCCCCAGTATATAGCGGGAGGCTACACGTAGCCCCCAATATACAGCAGGAGGCCCCACATAAACCCTCAGTATACAACAGGATGCCACACATAGCCCTTAGTATAAAGCAGGAGGCCACACATAGTCCTCAGTATACAACAGAGGGCCACACATAGTCCCAAATATACAGCATGAGGCTATAAATATTCCCCAGTATAGAGCAGGAGGCCAAACATAGCCCCCAGGATACAGCAGGAGGCTACACATATCCCCGGTATAAAGCATGAGACCACACATAGCCCCCTATATTCTGCAGGAGCCCACATATAGCCCCCAGTATAAAATAGGAGGCCACATATAGACACCAGTATACACAAGGATGCTATACATAGCCTCCAATATACAGCAGGAGTCCACATATAGCACCCTGGATGCAGTAGGAGCCTCCTTATAGCCTCCAGTATACAGCAGAAGCCCACACAATACCCCCTGGTTACAGCAGGGGTCTAAACAGCAGGAGGCCAGAAATATTCCCCAGTATAGAGCAGGAGGCCAAACATAGCTCCAAGGATACAGCAGGAGGCCACACATATCCCCGGTATAAAGCATGAGACCACGCATAGCCCCCTGTATTCAGCAGGAGCCCACATATAGCCCCCAGTATACAATAGGAGACCACATATAGCCACCAGTATACAGCAGGAGGCTACACATAGCCTCAGTGTATCAGGAGTCAACTCACAGCCACCCAGTATACAATAGGAGCCCACACATAGCCCCCTTGATGTTGCAGGAGCCCACACATAGCTCCCTGCATACAGCAGGAGCGCACAAATAGCCGCCTGCATAGAGCAGAAGCCCACATATAACCCCCTAATTGCAGCAGGATCCCACACCTGGCCCCTGGTATACAGCAGGGACCCACACACAGCCCCCAGTATAGAGCAGGAGGCCACACATAATCCCAAGTTTAAATCTGGAGGCTGCGGACAGCCCCCCTATATACTACAGGAGTCCACACAAAACCTCTAGTATACAACAAGAGGCCACACATGAACCTCAGTATACAGCAGGGGACCACACATAGCCCCCAGCATACAGCGGGAGATAACACATAATCCACAGTATAAAGTTGAAAGCCACACACAGCCCCCTGTATACTGCACGAGGCCACACATAGACCCCTGTATACAGCAGGAGGCCATAAATAGTTCCCAGTATAGAGCAGTAGCCCACTGTATACTGCATGTGGCCATTCATAGCCCCAAGTATACAGTAGGAGTTCACACATAGCCCCCAATATACAGCAGGAAACCACAAATTGCCCCCTATCTACAACAACAAGCCACACATAGCCCTCAGTATACAGCAGGGGGCCAAACATAGCCCCCAATATACAGCAGGGGGACACACATTGCTCCCAGTATACAGCAAGAGGTTACCCACAGTCCCCAGTATACAGCAGAATGCCACAAACAGCCCCCTGTACGACAGCAGGAGGCTACATTTAGCCCTCTGTATACAGCCGAAGGCCAAATGTACCCCTCAGTATACAGCATGAGGCCACACAGATATAGACAGTGAGTATCACCAGTGCTGCCTCCTTCTACTTTATTCTCTATCATCTTAGGAGCTATATAGAGGTAGTCATAATAATAGCTAGGAGTTCAACTAATAATCAGCTATATACATCAGGGAGAGGAGGAGTACATAGCAAACACAGGATTTATACAAGCTTAATAGTCCTTTAATGCAGTTTTAGTTCTATGCACTGCCATGCTTTGAGTCTTCATCCTCTCCTGCGTATCAGAAAATTAGAGCTGATGTTCCAGTATTGTGAATGATACTTACCATTACTTTACAGGTGTGTTGAGGTATGAAGAGGCTGCTCACACTGATATCCACCCTGTCTTTCTGATCTAATACTAGAGATATCTGAGGTGTTGAGGTAAGAAGAGTCTGCTTACACCGCTGTTTACACTGTGTATTTAATCTAATACTATTGATAGCTGAAGTGATAAGATGAGGCTGCTAACATTGCTGTCTTTTCTGTGTTTTTCATCTAATACTGTAGATACCAATATTTCTGAGGTACAAAGATGCTTCTCACAACTGCTGTCCACCCTGCTTATCTGATCTAATCCTGGAGATACCAGCAGTGCTGAGGTAAGAAGTGGCTGCTCTCACTGCTGTCCACCATGTCTATCTAATCACATACTTTAGATACCAGGAGAGCTGAACTAAGAAGAAGCGGTTCACATTGCTGTCCACAAAGCCTACATTAGCTACTACTGGAGATAACAGCAGTGTTAAGGTAAGAAGAGGCTGCTCACATTTCTGTTCATCATGTCTATAAAATTATGTACTGTAAATACCAGAAGTACTTGTGTAGCAAAAGGCTGCTCACACTGTTTTGCACCCTGTCTTTTTGAATACTGTGGCTGTTGCATCTAGGAGATATGTTCTTAATATGTGGAACACATTATCTCCAGGTCACAACTGCAAAACGTCAGACTGTGCAATACTCAAGGGCACGTGTCCTAATGTTGCTCTATAACAGGTTTCTGTTGGAGTAACAAGATGACAGCCATTTTAATGCTCTATAGTGATATTTGAAATTATATATTTATTTTGTATTCCTTGAGAACGCCTTTAAAATTACAGCAATATTCTGCTTTGCTGTGAGAAAAAGTAATATATTTGTTTGCATTAAAATGTCTCTAAAATCAGCCTTCTTTTTTGCAATAGACAAAAAAGTTAATACTTCAGTTTAATTCCTATTTCTATTGGAACACAAATAACCCATGTACATGATATTGTGTTACAATAATATAAAGAAAAGAAAATCATACTATTTCTAAGGCTGCGTGCCTACAATCAATATTATCAGCATTTTGGACACAGCGTGTTTTCACTCTGCACTGTACAGGACAAACACAGTGTATGGTAATTATAGAAATCCCATACCCGCTGTGCATCTTTTATCTGCAGTATAAATTGACATACGGCACGGGTGTCAATTTATGCATGTGGAAATGTGAGTATTCTCAGCTGGAGAACACAATGAAAATACGCTGTGTCTAGAAGCCTGATCAGGGACACGGATGCTGCATTCTCCCACAATGGAGACTAGCATTTATGTCGAGCCCACTGGGACGGGGGTACTCGGTACCGGACCGGGTCTGCTACTGGGGAAGTCACGGGTGGTCCTGGTCCGGACCGTGTCCCGGGCCCTGGCAATAATAAGGGATATTTACAGGGGAAATGTCAGTCGTGACGCCACCAACTGTGTACGGCCAGTAATAGGGCCACCGCTGCCGCAGAACCTCCGGGGATGATGTGATGGCAGCAGAGATGAAATAGTTCCCGTGGGCAGAACTGTATTCCCCGGGACAGTGATGGTTAAAGTCTATTGTGTGGTGTGCAGGCCTGGTGCTGAGTGCAGTACACTTACTGTCCAGATGCTGCAGGAATCCTCCTTCAGTGTTGGAGCATGCACACTGTGGCTCTCTAGTTGTAGGGCTGTTGCAAACCTGTATGGAAGGAGTAGTATTCAGGCAGAGAGATGCAAAGGAGTCGTGTTCAGGGTTCACCGTGTTTACTTCTCAAGTTCTGAAACACAGTTCACAGTTCAGTACAGTTCAGTTACACGGGCACACTTTTCCCTCCGGGTTCCCTTTGCTCCCTGCAGCCAGGTCTCTCCTACTGTAGCCCCTCACTCTGTCTCTGTGTCCTTCCCAGGCTGTGGATTCTCTCTCTTTCTGTTCACTTGGTTGTGCGTGACTCCGGACAGTATGGCGGTGGCTCGGACTCCTGTGAGCCCTCCGGGTTGCCACTGAGCTGCCTGTCCTTTGGGGTAGGAACCCTAACGTGTAGCTTTGGTCCCCCAATGGTTGTCTGGGGATGCCGGGTGAAACTACGGTCCCCTCTAGAGCTGACACTCTACTTCAGCCTAGCCTCCAGCAGTCCTCCCGTGTGAGGCTCTACCAGGCTCTCTCCACTGTGTCCTCAAGTATCATAGGAGGGCTACTCCACCTGCAGTCTGGTCGTCTCAGCTGTAGTTCTAGGGCCCGGTATCACCGTCCCTCTCTTCCCTCACACTCCCGGGGTGCTGGCTTCGGACGTGCTTTCTCTCTGCGGCTCACACTGGCTCTGTTTAAATTCTGCGCTCCTACACCCCACTTGTCCAGGACGTGTGATTCAGTCTTTACTGCTCAGCCTACCTCGGCCTACTGACTCCTTTCTACACCCCCTTCACTATTTCTACTGTCTGTCACCTGACTACGTGTGTGCCCACCCACTGCTCTAAACCTACCACCCCTCGCCTGCCTAGAGTTCCCAGGCTCCGGGTTGGGTGCTGCCCTCTACTGTATGTGGGTTGTGTGGGCTGTGAGGGTGTTGGTGTTCAACTGTCGTCCTACCTGCCTGGCTGCAGTTCCCTTTGTGGCCTCCTGGACGCAGGGGCGCTACATCTATGCAAGAGAAAACATGCTGTGTCTAGAACCCAACATGTCCTGACTATGGGCACATAGCCTAATAGTAAGTGGGATGATCAAATTAGCTTACTTCCTAAAGAATCATATATTCGGGGTTTATAAGTGATCAAGCTGAATGAGGTTTATAACATGGCATAATACAATTTATATATTAATAAAGTGTTAAATCCTTAAAACGTTTCATTTTAGTTCCAATAATTTTTTACTGCTTCGGGAGTTTTATGTAGCAGATGGGAGCAGTACCCGGCTGGGATACCACTACATAACACAGTCTTTCCATTATTCTTCTAAACCCTTTAACAATTTCTGAAGCATTTTCCCAACTTTTCATGTCTTTGACAGCTCATAGGGGAATCCTGTAAGCTAGTTATTATAGTACAACTTGATGATACTGCTACCATCAGTCCATATTCTATTTTGGCACTTGGTTACGTGTATCTTCTCTGAACACAGAGGACACCATTATGTAAATATACAATATTAGTTTACTTGCTGTAGTTAATGCTAAAATAAAACGAAGCCCTGAGTTATAAAGGAATTTGGACATCTCGCTCTCCAGAGTAGATGCATCACTGGTGATCAGGCTGCACACTATGACTGTCGGAGAGTCTTCATTTATTTTTTGAAAATGTAATAATATTTTTTTAATTTCAACATATACCGCAGAACTTTGCAGTTCAGAGATAATGTGTCCTCTTTGTCCAAGTGGCCAAACACTTCTGTTGAGACTTTTCAGAAGGATGCAAATCCTTCCTTTTCTAAATGTGAAAGTCTGACAGCTATGGTGGAATCTGTAACTGCCTAAAACAATGTGGATATAATTTCTCACACTATAATCCTCATGAGGTGAATAAAAATATCATATTAACTGCAAAAGTCATGTTGAAGAGTTCTGAGGCTCCTAGTGTAAACCTCCTCCACAGTGGTGTTTTATTACTGCCATTATTTTAATACTGGAACTATATAAAGTCATGTTCTTCTTAATAGATTGTACGGCAGTCATATATACTATTTACAGTTAACATTGTAGTCATGAAAAACTACCATTACACATGGATTTCATCAAGTGTAATCGTACAATCACCACTGAATTTTTCAAATCTACTCATGGGGACAAAATAAAAGCCTAGTAATTCTCCATGATTTCTCCTTTTTCTAAAGTACCTATGTATATGTATATGTATATGTGGTTATTTGAACCCGAGTATATGGTAGAATCTTTGTTACCACATATTGCTGCAAACTGATGGTTAGTCATGGAGTCGGAAGCAGGGTTCACCAGGTTTACTGTGCAGTTTTCTCAGTACAACAGTTCAAGTTACAGTTCTCTAAGGATGCTTTCACATCAGGGTTTTGCGCTGATCGCGGCAGTTGCGGTTGTTCACCGCAACTGCTGCGATCAGCGAAAAATGCTGATGTGAAAGGACCCTTACATGGGTTACAGGCTTTCTACTCCGGGTTCCTCTAAACTCCCTGCAGCCAGGTTGTTACTCTGCGACCCCTCACTCTCTCTATTGTCCTTTTCAGGCTTTGTTCTCTGTCTCTGTGTTTGTCTCCGGACAGTGTAGCGGTAGCTCGGACCCTTGTGGGTTCTCGTGGTTGCCACTGAGCTGTCTGTCCTTTAGGCAGGAACTCCAACCTAGAATTGGAGCTCCCCATCGGTGAATCTGGGGATACCGGGTAGATCTTTGGTTCCCCGTCAGAGCCGACACTCTGCACTCTGCCTAGCCTCCAATAGTCCTCTCCCGCAAGGTACTATCAGGCCCCCTCCTGACCCGTGTGATTCTGGCTTCAATATGGAAGGCTACTCCGCCGGGAGTTGGTCGATTCAGCTGTGTTCCTCAGATTCAGTGCTGCTGATCTGTCTCTTTCCTCACACTCCTGGGGTGCCGGCTATGAATGTGCTGTTTCTCCATGGTTTCTCTGGCGCTTTGGATTCTGCCTCTCCATCAGCCCCACTCCTCCAGAACGTATGCCTCTGTCTTTGCTTCTCAGCCTACCTCTGTCTACTCTGGTCTTTTCAGCTCGGTCTTTGCTTCTCAGCCTACTCCGGCCTACTAACCCCTTCCTCCTCTTCTTTCTCTATTTCTACCTTCTGTCACCTGACCTACATGCTTCTCACCCACTGTCCTCTAAACCCACCACCCCTTGCCCGCCTAGAGGTCCGGGCTCTGGGTTGGGTGCTGCCTCCTAGTGGTGTGTGGATGTCTGTGACAATATTTGTTGTGCAAACTGTCTTTTCCTCCTACCTGGCTGCAGTTCCCTATGTGGCCACCCTGGTCGCAGGGGCGCCACACTATCATTTGGTGGTGGTGTGGTGAAGTCAGGCTCAATCCAACCCTTGTTCATCTTGATCAGAGTCAGACTGTCAGCATTTTCAGTTGACAGGCTGGTGAGTTTATCAGTAATGATTCCACCTGCGGCACTAAAAACATGCTCTGACAAAACGCTAGTGGCAGGGCAGACCAGGGCAGGCCAAGGCGTAGAGAGCCAATTCCTGCCACGTGTCCAGCTTGGATACCCAATAATTATAAGGCACAGAGGAGTCTAGGAGCACTTTTGTAAGATCGGCAAGGTACTCCCTCAGCATCTTTGCAAGCTTTGCAGTCCTTATGACACTACCCCGCACCTCAGGGCCTGTGCAACAGGAGGTGCTGAGAACACTGTCCCAGATCTTTGAGAGTGTTCCCCTACCTCTGCTGGATTGGACTTGTGCCTCTCTCGGCCGGACACCTTGGTTGTCCACCGAATCATGACTTCTGCCGCTAGCGTTTTCAGAAGGGAATTTTTGGACTATTCCGCGACTATGGCCTTCTGGTACTGCAGCATTTTTGTAGACCTCTCCTCCTCGGGAATAAGAGAAATTAAGTTTTCCTTGTAGCATGGGTCTAAAAGTGTCACCAACCAGTAATGAGTGTCCAGCAAGATGTTGATAACGCGAGGGTCACGAGACAGGCAGCGTAACATAAAGTCAGCCATGTGCACCAGACTGTTAACAGGCAAGACTTCAGGGTACCTCAGCAACAGCATGACGGTCCATGCTGGCCTCATCCTCCTCCTCTCCCCTGTCCTCTGGTCATCCACGCTGAACCGACGGAGAAGACAGAGAAGCGGGATGATTACGCTAATGATGGCGTCATCACCGCTCACCATCTTGGTGGAGTCCTCAAAGTTTTGGATATGATGGACATCCATGTCCACTCCTGAGGCCTTATGTGTGGAGTTTGAACCGTATACCAACGGCCTAGTTGATGCTGATACTCAACAACTGCCCTCTTCTGCTCACAAATCCTGACCAACATGTGCAGTGTGGAATTCCAACACGTGGGGACATCACACACCAGTCTGTTAGCCGGAAGCTGCAAACGCCGCTGAAAGCCGGCAAGGGCGGCAGAAGCAGTAGGTGACTTTCTAAAATGGGCACACAGGTGGCGTACTTTGGCGTGCAGATCCGACAGCTCCGGGTAGGATTTAAAAAACCACTAATTCACGAGGTTGAGCCACAAGGTTACGGCCATTGTCACACAGGACCATGCCTGGCTGTAGGTTCAGCGGTGTGAGCCAGTGATCTGCCTGCTGTTTCAGAGCTGTCCACAACTCTTCAGCTTTGGGGTTTGTCACCTACGCATATTAGCTTCAGCACAGCCTGTTGCCGCTTAGCCGAGGCAGTGCTGCAGTGCTTCCAGCTTGGGACTGGTGTGGAGGATGAAGTGGAGGAGGAGGAGGAGGAGGAGGAGGCTGAGGAGCATGACGTTCCGGGGCTGTACACTGTGGGTGAAACCCTGACTGAGTTAGGGCCTGCAATCATTGGTGTCGGAAGGATGTGTTCCGTCCCAAGCTCAGACTGGGTTCCGGCTTCCAGGATATTAACCCAGGGTGCCGTCAGCGAGATGTACAGGCCCTGCCCACAAGCACTTGTCCACGTGTCTATGGTTAGGTGGACTTTGCCTGAAACTGCGTTGTTAAGGGCACGTCTGATGTTTTGTGACACGTGCTTATGCAATGCGAGGACGGCACGCCGGGAAAAATAGTGGCTGCTGGGGGCCGAGGAAGGTGGGACAGCCGCCGCCATCAGGTTGCGGAATGCTTCCGTCTCCACTAGCCTAAAAGGCAACATTTCCAGCGCAAGCAGTCGTGAAATGTGTGCATTTAAAACTGTGGCATGTGGGGTGTTGGCAGCGTATTTGCACCTACGTTCCAAAGATTGGTGTATGGATAACTAAACGCTGCACTGGGACAAGTACAGGAGGCATCTTCACATGCAGTATGGACAGGGGATTGTCTTGCACGCACAACAGTGGAAGACACAGTGGTTTCACCCGCAGACACTGCTTCTGGACTCTGCTGTACATCCCACAAAGTCGGGTGCTTTGCTGACATGTGCCTGATCATGCTGGTGGTGGTCAGGCTGCTAGTTTTGCTACCCCTGCTGATGCTGGCATGGCAGGTGTAGCAAATGGCCTTTTTGGAATTATCTGCAGACACCTTAAAAAACAGCCAGACTTGGGAAGACCTAACAGTTGTACTGGCAACTTCTGTCGTGTTGTTGTTCCGGTTGCCTGCCTTCTGCCTGCGTCCACCCCCCTGCTTCTTCCTGCCTGTTGTGATGCTACGCCTAACTCCCCCTGTACATTGCTGTCCTCGCTCTGCATGTCCTCCTGCCAGATTGGGTCAGTTACTGGATCATCCACCACGTCGTCTTCCACTTCCACTCCCTGGTCCTCCTCCTGACTTTCTGGCAATTGTGTCTTATCATCGTCCACCTCTTGTTTTTTTTTTTTTTTTACTTTTAATGATCTTTTTATTGAACAGTAGAGGGTTACAATCAAGCAATCATTCCCTGTCAAAAGGGAGAATTAGTAGTAGTTGTCACAGGTATTACCAATAATCATAAGCAGATTCTTACTACATCCTTTATACAGTAGTTCCCTCAACTGGATTTATCCTGTAAAGAATTAATGAAAAACATGAAACAAAGATAACAATATATCAATAATAGAGTTGAAAAGTAAGAAGGGATCAACGTAGGAAAGGATTAGGGAAGGGATTAGGGTGTTTGGGGGATGGGTAATGGGTCCACAAGAGGATGTCTCAATCACTTATGTCAATCAGAAATAAGGGTTATGAATTCTGGGGTCGCTCTATAATGTATCCACGGTGTCCAAGTTTTCAAAGGAATCGTGAGAACTGAATGAGAGAGCCGCTATTTCTGCTGCCCGATACACCTTGTCAATTTCACGTATAAGCTGGGGCTTCGTTACGATCTGATTAGAGTTCCAGCGAGCAGAAACAATAAACCTACAAGAAACTATAATGTTAGAGGCTAATCTAGAAATGTAAGTCTCTTTCGGCCAAATGTATAGATTGAGTAGTGCCGTACGGGGTGTCAGGATCACCTCACGCTGTAGAACATCAGTAAGTAGCTTCAACACTGTCTTCCAATTTTCTTGTATAAGGGGGCATTGCCACCATATGTGGAAAAATGTTCCCCGGTCAGAACCACATCTCCAACAAGATTCTGATGTCGGAGAGTACCATCTATGTAGTTGTGTGGGGGTGCGATACCATCTCGTTACTACCTTGTAAGAATTTTCTTGCAATTTTACGCAAGGAGAGGGGCCATGAGATCCTCTATATATTTGTCTAATTTGTTGTTCTGAAAACTCTATCTGAAGGTCTCTTTCCCAAAGGCCCAAGAAGTCTCTCTTAATGTGTGCAAAGTTTAGTGATAGTTGCTTATAGAGTAAGGATAACACCTCGTTGGGAGCTAGTAGCTGAGAACATAGTTGCTCAAATAGTGTTAGGGGTCTAGTAAAATTAAAAATTTTCAAATATTTGTGGATGTAGGCCTTCAATTTGCCATATTGTATAAAAGAAATATCTGGTAGAGAGTTAGATTGTTGTATCTCTCTATATGAGAGGAGAGCTCCATCTATTAGTAGGTGGTCAATTGGAATAGGGTTGATTGGCGCCCGCCCTGATCACACAGAACCAATCACTGAAGGCTTCGCAAGAATATGGCCAACAAGGTCCCGCAGGTCTAGGATGGGAGTCAAAGAGGGCAGTATCTGGCCACCCTCTTTTTTCCATACATCAAAAACTGCTTTTGTGAATGTGTTTCTAATTGATTTTGGCTTGCAATAAAGATCTGGAAGTAGTGCTAGAGACCTTAGGGGTGTATGTGACATGGTTTCTTCGATTGAGAGCCAAAGCTTATGTGTAAGTCTCCTGATCCAATCCACAATTCTGGTTAACATAGCTGCTTTATAATATTTGCGTATGTCCGGAGCGCCCATACCCCCTCTGTCCCGCGTCAGTGCAAGTGTCTGATATTTAATCCACGGTTTCTTATTGTTCCAGATGAAATTTAAAATGAAGGTGTGGATTTTGTTTAAAATTTGATCCGGGATGCGGATCGGAAGCATTTGGAATAGGCATAAGAATTTTGGTAGGATTATGCTTTTTAGTAAATTTTTCCTTCCGACCCATGACAGAAAGGGGGCTCTCCATGATTTCACAGACTCCTTTGCTTTTTCTAATGTTGGTTCTACGTTAAGAGTTAGGAGGTCTCTAGCTGTATGACTTATCCTGATACCTAAATATGTGATATATTTATTTGGCCATGTAAAGGGATATAAGCGTTTATATTTGTCAATAATAGTTTTGGAGATGTTTAGGCCTAAAGCTTCTGATTTGGACAGGTTAATTTTATAGTTGGAAAGTTGGACGTATCTCTCTAGAGTCTGTATAAAAGCAGGGATGCCCCTGCCTGGTTCAGATAAGATTACCAGCAAGTCATCTGCAAATGCAGCCGACTTGTGGTGTATTTTGCTTAAATGAAATCCTTTGATTACTTTATTCATTTGAATATTTCTTAACAATGGTTCCATAACTAGAGCGAATAGAAAGGGGGACAGGGGGCACCCCTGCCTTGTTCCGTTTTGTATCAGGAAAGGATCTGAGAGCATATTGTTAATTCTCAATCTTGCTGATGGTGATGTATACATTTTGAATATGGCTTCTATTAAAAGAGGGGGAATATGGAAAGCCACTAGAGTGCTACGGAGGAATGTCCAGTCCTCCCTGTCAAAAGCCTTCTCGGCGTATGTGCTCAACAGGACCATTGGCTTATGGTGTATTTTAGCATATTGCATTAAGTGCAATATTCTACTCGCGTTGTCTCTTCCCTCCCTTCCCTGCACAAATCCCGTCTGCACTAATGTGATCAGCTGTGGGATCGGGCAAGTTAAGCGTCTTGCTATTAAGCTAGTGTAAATTGTCAAGTCTACATTGAGCAAGGAGATTGGCCTGTAACTCCCACAAAGTGTTGGATCTTTGCCATCCTTGTGCAAAAGCGTGACATGTGCCGTCCACCTCTTGTTGAAACACATTCCGACCGTTGCCTGCGTGAGAGCGTGTCTGCCCAATTATTTGTGCATCGGTATATATGATATACGATCTCCTCATGACCCACTTCAACTAGAGCTGGCGAGAGGCCAGAATCTACGAATGGATAAGTGAACAGCTCTTCAGAGTGTCCAAGTGTCGGATCAGTTATGTCCGGGGCCGGGCACTCGGCATGGTGGGAGGAAGGAGGATCAGAGTGTGGAATGTGCGGTCCAGTCTCACGGCTAGTGACACTTAACCGTGTGGAAGACAGGGTATTTGTAGTGGTGCCAAACTGACTGGAAGCATTATCCGCTCTCCAACTAACAACCTGTTGACACTGGTCTTGGTTTAAAAGTGGTGTACTGCTGCAGTCCCCTAGAAATTGGGACAGGAAGGTCGAGCGAGAAGATGTGAGTGTTTGTCTTGTCGCAATTCGAGCTTGCACATGGCCTCGGCCTCTGCCTTCATCACCATCACGTCTAGCTCCTTGTCCCTTGCCACCGGCCTTGCACATTTTCAATGTTGTGCTGCCTGTATACAGCTAAATGAAGGCATCCAAAAGATGGTTTTTAGCTGCACACTGAGATTACAGATTAGAGCGGTTTAATCCCGGCAGCTGGAACGGTCAGACACAAACGCTGACACGTATACCGGGTTTTGTCGTATACTACTTGGAGCTGCAAGCCACTCCTGCCGCACTAAGATGCTAAATGAATGCAGAGAAGAGTTCATTTTTAGCTGGATACTAAGATTAGAGATTAGAGGTTAAATCCCAGCAGGTGTACCGGTCAGACACAAACACTGACGAGAATACCGAGTGTTTTGGCGTATCCTAATTTACGCTACAACCCACTCCTGGTGCACAAAAATGCTAAATGAATGCAGACAAGAGTTTGTTTTTAGCTGGACACAGAGATTAGAGATTAGAGTTTAAGTCCCAGCAGGTGTAGCGGTCAGAAACAAACGCTGACGAGAATACCGAGTGTTTTGGCGTATCCTAATTTCCACTTCAACCCACTCCTGGCGCATAAAAATGCTAAATAAATGCAGACAAGAGTTGGTTTTTAGCTGGACACTGAGGTTAGAGATTAAATCCCAGTAGGTGTACCGGTCAGACAAAAACGCTGACGAGAATACCGAGTGTTTTAGCGTATCCTAATTTATGCTACAACCCACTCCTGGATGGATGGGTAAATGGATCGATGGATGGGGGGTGCATGCATGGACGTGTGCGTGCATGGACGTGAGCGTACATGAGACTTGAGTGTGCGTGGACGTGTGCGTGCGTAGACGTGTGTGTGCATGGATGTGTGCATAGATGGATGTGTGCGTGGATGTGCGTGCATGTGTGGATGTGTGCATGCGTGGATGTCAGCGTGCGTGCGTGGATGTCAGCGTGTGTGTGCGTGGATGTCAGCGTGCGTGCGTGGATGTGGGCATGCGTGGATGTCAGCGTGCGTGTGTGGATGTCAGCGTGCGTGCGTGAATGTCAGCATGCGTGAGTAAATGTCAGCGTGCGTGCGTGGATGTCAGCGTGCGTGGATGTCAGCATGTGTGGATGTGCGTGCGTGGATGTGCGTGCGTGGATGTGTGCATGCGTGGATGTCAGCGTGCGTGCGTGGATGTGTGCGTGCGTGAATGTCAGCATGCGTGCGTGGATGTCAGTGTGCGTGGATGTGTGCGTGCGTGGATGTGTGCATGCGTGGATGTCAGCGTGCGTGGATGTCGGTGTGCGTGGATGTCAGCGTGCATGCGTGGATGTCAGCGTGCGTGCGTGGATGTCAGCATGCGTGCGTGGATGTCAGCATGCGTGCATGGATGTGTGCGTGGATGTCAGCTTGCGTGTGTGGATGTGTGCGTGGATGTCGGCTTGCGTGCATGGATGTGTGCGTGGATGTCAGCTTGTGTGCGTGGATGTGTGCGTGCGTGGATGTCAGCTTGCGTGCGTGGATGTCAGCGTGCAAGGATGTCAGTGTGCGTGGATGTCAGCATGTGTGGATGTGCGTGGATGTCAGCGTGCGTGCATGTATGTCAGCGTGCCTGCGTGGATGTCAGCATGCGTGTGTGGATGTGTGTGTACGTGGATGTCAGCGTGCGTGACTGTGAGCGTGCGTGCATGGATGTGTGCGTGGATGTCAGTGCACCATAACTCTGACCCCAGAGACTATAGGAAGAGGACACTTGATCCCTTGCTGCAGTCTCTGGATTGAGCAGAGGCGATCGAGCGTCGTGGGACCTTTGTTGTGGACTACGTCGGAGGCGATCGAGCATCGTGAGACCTTCGTTGTGGACTACGTCGGATCCTTATAATAAAGATGGAGTCCGAATTTTGTTTGTGTTATTTTTTTCAAATAAAAAGATTTTTCTCTGTGTGTATTTTCTGACTATTTACCAGAGATTCCTAATGGCGGGTCTAACATTGGCCCTATATTATGAATCTCGGGCTTAGTGCCAGCTGCCAATAAAAAGCTGGCATTAACCCCTTTATTACCCAGTTTGCCACCGGCACCAGGGCAACTGGAAGAGTTTGGGTACAGCACCAGAAAATTGCGCTTCAATTAATGCGCCATTTTCTGGGGTGGCTGCGGGCTGCAATTCGCAGCATGGGGGGCCCAGAATGCTTGGGCCTCTCCATGCTGCGAATTCCAGCCGCCAGCTGCCTAGTTGTACCTGGCTGGACCAAAAATATGGCGAAGCCCACGTCATTTTTTTTCTAGAATTAGTTCTAGAAGAAGAAAAAAAGGGCTTTGCTGTATTTTTGGTTACCAGCCAGGTACAATGAAGCAGCTGGGGGTTTCTGGCAGTCCGTAGCTGCCAAGTTGTACCTGGCTGGACCAAAAATATGGTGGAGCCCCACGACATTTTTTTTCTAGAATTAGTCCTAGAAGAAAAAAAAAAAAGGGCTTCGCTGTATTTAGATGCATAGTGAACACTTTGAATCCCCAGGTGCTTCACAAATTGATCCGTAAAAATGAAAAAAGAAAGTTTGTGTGAAAAAAAAAGTACTTTTTCCTTATTACGGATCAATTTGTGAAGCACCTGGGGTTCAAAGTGCTCATTATGCATCTAGATGCATTCCTTGGGGGGTCTAGTTTCCAAAACGGGGACACTTGTGGGGGAGCTCCAATGTTTAGGCACACAGGGGCTCTCCATACATGACATGGTGTCCGCTAACAATTCCAATAGTTAGCGGACACCATGTCGCGTATGGAGAGCCCCTGTGTGTCTAAACATTGGAGCTCCCCCAGAAGTGACCCCATTTTGGAAACTAGACCCCCCAAGGAACATATCTAGATGCATAGTGAGCACTTTGAACCCCCAGGTGCTTCATAAAATGATCCATAAAAATGAAAAAAGAAAATTTGTGTGAAAAAAATAGTACTTTTTCCTTCTTACAGATCAATTTGTAAAGCACCTGGGGTTCAAAGTGCTCACTATGCATCTAGATGCATTCCTTGGGGGGTCTTGTTTCCAAAATGAGGTCACTTGTGGGGGAGCTCCAAAGTTTAGGCACACATGGGCTCTCCATACGCGACATGGTGTCCGCTAACAATTCCAATAGTTAGCAGACACCATGTCGCATATGGAGAGCCCCTGTGTGCCTAAACATTGGAGCTCCCCCACAAGTGACCCCATTTTGGAAACTGGACCTCCCAGGGAACTTATCTAGATGGGTTGTGAGCATTTTTAACCCCCAGGTGCTTCACAAATTCATCTGTAAAATTGAATAAGTACTTTTTTTTCCCACAAAAACTTTCTTTCTTTTTTCATTTTTACAGATTATTTTGTGAAGCACTGGAGTGTTCAAAATGCTCACCACCCATCTAGATAAGTTCCCTGGGGGGATGTCTAGTTTCCAAAATGGGGTCACTTGTGGGGGAGCTCCAATGTTTAGGCATACAGGGGCTCTCCAAAAGCGACATGGTGTCCGCTAACAATTGGAGCTAATTTTTCAGTCAAATTATTAGCGGACACCATGTCATGTTTGGAGAGCCCCTGTGTGCCTAAACATTGGAGCTCCCTCACAAGTGACCCCATTTTGGAAACTAGAGCCGCCAGGGAACTTATCTAGATGGGTGGTGAGTATTTTGAACCCCCAGGTGCTTCACAAATTCATCCGTAAAAATGAAAAAAGAAAATTTTTATGGAAAAAAAGGTACTTTTTCAATATTACGGATGAATTTGTGAAGCACCTGGGGGTTCACAAATTCATCTGTAAAAATGAAAAAGTACTCTTTTTTCCACAAAAATTTTCTTTTAGCCTAAATTTTTTCATTTTCACATAAGGAACAGGATAAAATGTATCTTAAAAAATGTTGGGCAATTTCTCCTGAGTACACAGATACCTCATATGTGGTCATAAACCACTGTTTGGGCACACAGCAGGACTCAGAAGTGAAGGAGTGCCATTTGACTTTTTGAATGGAAAATTAGCTCCAAAAGTCAAATTGCGCTCCTTCCATTCTGAGCCCTGCCGTGCGCCCAAACAATGGTTTATGACCACTTATCAGGTATCGGTGTACTCAGGAGAAATTGCCCAACAATTTTTAGGATCCATTTTATCCTGTTGGCCATGTGGCCAGAGGCAGCAAAGCAACCCCAAAACATCAGGGAAACTCCGCCATGTTTGACTGTAGGGACCGTCTTCTTTTCTTTGAATGCCTCTTTTTTCTACTGTAAACTCTATGTTGATGCCTTTGCCCAAAAAACTCTACTTTTGTCTCATCTGACCAGAGAACATTCTTCCAAAACGTTGTAGGCTTTCTCAGGTAAGTTTTGGAACACTCCAGCCTGGCTTTTTTATGTCTCGGTGTAAGAAGTGGGGTCTTCCTGGGTATACTACCATACAGTCCCTTTTCATTCAGACGCCGACAGATAGTACAGGTTGACACTGTTGTACACTCGGACTGCAGGGCAGCTTGAACTTGTTTGGATGTTAGTCGAGGTTCTTTATCCACCATCCGCACAATCTTGCGTTGAAATCTCTCATCAATTTTTCTTTTCCGTCCATATCTAGGGAGTTTAGCCACAGTGACATAGGCTTTAAACTTCTTGATGACACTGCACACAGTAGACACAGGAACATTCAGGTCTTTGAAGATGGACTTGTAGCCTTGAGATTGCTCATGCTCCCTCACAATTTGGTTTCTCAAGTCCTCAGACAGTTCTTTGGTCATCTTTCTTTTCTCCATGCTCAATGTGGTACACACAAGGACACAGGACAGAGGTTGAGTCAACTTTAATCCATGTCAACTGGCTGCAAGTGTGATTTAGTTATTGCCAACACCTGTTAGGTGCCACAGGTAAGTTACTGGTTCTAATAATTACACAAATTAGAGAAGCATCACATGATTTTTCTAACACTACCCAATACTATTGTCCACCCACTTTTTTATGTTTGGTGTGGAATTATATCCAATTTGGCTTTAGGACAATTCTTTTTGTGTTTTTTCATTGAAGACAAATTAAATGAAGATAATAATACCAAAGAATTTTTGATTGCAATCATTTTCAGGAAGAAACTGAGTATTATCTGACAGAATTGCAGGGGTGTCAATACTTTTGGCCACAATTGTAAATAATGGAAAAAAATGTGTAGGAATTGCTGTAGTTTCCGTCTCAGCACAGATGAAGCAGACAGCTGCCACCCCCAACTGCCTATTTTTACCTTGGCTTGCAAAAAAAGACATAGGGCTCTGTCCTATTTTTAATTGCCAGCCAAAGTTAAACTAGGCAGCTGGGATCTGGTATTCTTAGCAGGGAGAAGGCCCACCGTTATTGGGTCTCACACGCTACAGAATAGGAGCCAGCAACCACCCCAGAAATTGGCGCATCCATAAGAAGCATCAGCTCCTGCTGCTTTACCTGGATCTTCCAGTTGTCATGTAGCGGTGCAAAACTGGGTAATAATGGGATAATTCCAGCTTTGTATTGCCAGCTGGCATTCAGCCCAAAATTTTTAATACCGGGACAATGTTAGACCCAGCCATTAAGAATTTTAAGTAAATAATAAAGAAGAAACAACATAGAGAGAAAACATTTTATTAAAAGTTAAAATACAAACACGTATCTGGACTCCATCTTTGTTAAACCCCTCATACCCATCCTCAATCCTCAGCAACATCTTCTTGACTGGAGGCTGAGATGAAGAACACAGGGTCCTGCCACCGCAGCCTCCAAGCAATAAATAAATGAACCACCACCTCCGATCTGCTTAATTGGGATTCCTGGGGTCACCCGAAGACAGCTCAGGTAACCATGGTAATCACTATGGTTAGTGGCCACCATGATTACCTGAATGATTACACTCATGGTACCTGAATGACTCACCACTTACCGGAACAGAGCTGTCAGGGAGTGACGTGGGTTGTCAGCTTATGCAATTTCCAAAGCAAACATGTCATCTGACCAGATTGGGTCAGCTGCTCTGATCACCTGACTTGATTATCATGGTGACAAAATCAGTTGGCCCAATCTGGTCAGGTGATGCGATTGCTATGGCTATCGCATTAACTGACCGCCCACATCACTCACCGCCAGCTCCATTTCAGTAAACAGTGATTCACTGTAGTCACCTTCGGTTAACTGTGGTCACCGTTCAGGTAACCATGGTGGCCGCTAACCATTGTGGGTACCATGGTTATATGAGCTGTCCTCGGGTGACCTCAGAAGTCACTTCTAACCGGACTGGAGCTGGCAGTTCATTAATTTAGTGTTTGGAGGCTGCCGTGACAGGACACTGTGTTCTTCACAGTAGCCTCCAATCAAGATGTTGCAGAGGATCGAGGATGGGTCTGAGTAGTTAATAAAGATGTAGTACAGCTACGTGTTTGTGTTTTTATTTGTAATAAAATGTTTTCTGTGTTGTTTATTCTTTACTATTTACTTGAAATTCTTAATGACTTGGTCTAACCTTGGTCTGACATTCAGAATATCAAGCTTAATGCCAGCTGAGAATACAAAGATGGCATTAGCCTCTTATTACCCAATTTGCCACTGCTGTATGGTAACTGGAAGAGCTGGGTAAAGCTCCAGGAATTAGCACTTCTTATGAATGCAGCAATTTCTGGGGTGGCTGCAGCCTTCTATTCTATAGCATGGGGGGCCCTATAACAATGGGCCCTCACCCTGCTAGGACTACCAGCCCACAGCTGCCTAGATTTACCTTTGCTGGGAAATAAAAATAGGGCTGAACCCTACACTTTTTTTTGAGAGCCAAAGTAAAATTAGGCAACTAAGGGTAGCAGATCTCATCTGTCTACTTTATCTGTGCTGAGACAGAAAACTACAGAGAATCCCTATGCATTTTTTTCCATTATTTATTTTTTTTACACACTAGGACTCCAGGTTGGTTGCCATATACTAATTTGTATGACAACCAAGAACAGATTCCATCCAGATTGTGGAAATGTAGTCTGATTGCAACAGCCAATCACATACACTCTCACAGAGCATGAGCATACCTTAGAGCTGACCCTACTACACCCACTCCTTCTAACCAGGCAATAAATTCCTTTCTAAAACCCCTCAAACTTCCTGTTTTATGTAAATCAGACCTTGATCAGATAAACTCTCCCTTTACAGAAATTGAGGTAACCAAATGAGTCAGCTCTCTAATAGGGATGGGCGAATCTACTCGCTAGGACTCGTTACTCGGCGAGTAGTAAGGGACTCGCAGGACTCGGTACTCTGCGAGTTTCCCAGTGATTACTCGCGAGTCTAATGCACATCAATATCAATCATAGTTTTGTCAGAAACGCTGACAAAACTAGGATTGCCATTGTTTGCATTAGACTCGCGAGTAATCACTGGCTACTGTGCCAGTGATAGCAGGGAAACTCGCAGATAACTGCTGTTTCTTTGCGAGCCAGTCCAGCTGTCTTCTCTGTGCAGCTCCAGGGTCCTAGAGCCCGCCTGCTCACAGACATGATGTAGCAGAGCTGAGATTGTTCTCAGTCTGCTCATTCCCTGTGTACAGACATGAATGTCTGTGCACAGAGATGATGTAGCAGTGCTGAGATTGTTGTCAGTCTGCTCATTCCCTGTGTACAGACATGAATGTCTGTGCACAGAGATGATGTAGCAGTGCTGAGATTGTTCTCAGTCTGCTCATTCCCTGTGTACAGACATGAATGTCTGTGCACAGAGATGATGTAGCAGAGCTGAGATTGTTCTCAGTCTGCTTATTCCCTGTGCATAGACATCTAATATTTATGCACAGGGGATGTAGCAGAGAGGACATCGCGTTTTGGACTGCGTCGGACGGAAGAGGATTTTTTTAATTAAAGATGGAGTCCCTAATGGCTTTTTTTTTTATTTCTAATAAAAAATTTTCCTTGTGTTGTGTTTTTTTTAAAACAATTTAATAGAAATTCATGGCGGTCATGTCTAATATTGGCGTGACCGCCATAAATTTCGGGCTTAGGGCCAGCTGATAATACAAAGCTGGCCCTAACCTCTTTATTACCCAGCGTGCCACCGCTACCAGGGCCGCTGGAAGAGCGGGGTTCAGCGCCAGAGGATGGCGCTTCAATGAACGCGCCATCTTCTGGGGCGGCTGCGGGCTGCAATTTGCAGCGGGGGGTGCCCAGAAAGCTTGGGCATCCCTGCGCTGCGGATTCCAGCCCCCAGCTGCTTAGCTGTACCTGGCTAGACATAGAAATTGCGCGGAGCCCCACGCATTTTTTTTAATTATTTCATGAAATTCTGAGATTCTGACTCTGAGACTCTGACTCTGAAATTCATGAAATAATTAAAAAAAAATGCGTGGGGCTCCGCGCAATTTCTATGTCTAGCCAGGTACAGCTAAGCAGCTGGGGGCTGGAATCCGCAGCGCAGGGATGCCCAAGCTTTCTGGGCACCCCCCGCTGCAAATTGCAGCCCGCAGCCGCCCCAGAAGATGGCGCGTTCATTGAAGCGCCATCCTCTGGCGCTGAACCCCGCTCTTCCAGCGGCCCTGGTAGCGGTGGCACGCTGGGTAATAAAGAGGTTAGGGCCAGCTTTGTATTATCAGCTGGCCCTAAGCCCGAAATTTATGGCGGTCACGCCAATATTAGACATGACCGCCATGAATTTCTATTAAATTGTTTTAAAAAAAACACAACACAAGGAAAATTTTTTATTAGAAATAAAAAAAAAAGCCATTAGGGACTCCATCTTTAATTAAAAAAATCCTCTTCCGTCCGACGCAGTCCAAAACGCGATGTCCTCTCTGCTACATCCCCTGTGCATAAATATAGATGTCTATGCACAGGGAATAAGCAGACTGAGAACAATCTCAGCTCTGCTACATCATCTCTGTGCACAGACATTCATGTCTGTACACAGGGAATGAGCAGACTGAGAACAATCTCAGCTCTGCTACATCATCTCTGTGCACAGACATTCATGTCTGTACACAGGGAATGAGCAGACTGAGAACAATCTCAGCTCTGCTACATCAGGCAGCAGGCAGGCTCTAGGACCCTGGAGCTGGGGCAGCCAAAACACAGAGAAGACAGGATCTTATCTGTGCGAGTCAGCGATTACTTACAAAGTAAACGAGCAATGCAAATAAATGACAAAACTAGGATTGCTTCAGGCTGAAGCTTCCGAGACACATCTGCGATTTGTAAATCTCACACTACTCGCTATTACTCGCTTCCCCATTCATTAACATTGGACTCGCTAGACTCGCAACGAGTAGCGAGTCCTGGGCTCGGACTCGCTAGAGTCAAGCGATTCCGAGTAATTTAGGATTCGCCCATCACTACTCTCTAAAAAACAGCAAATCCCCAGGCCCGGATGGCTTTCAAAATGAGCCATATAAAAACCTCCTCTCCTTTTTATCCTCTTACCTAACAAAACTGGCTCATCAATCAGCGACTGACAGCTTCCTTCCCCAAAAATGCTGGAAGCAATAATTATCGTTTTGTAACGGTGATCCTGAGGACGTGAAGAACTTTAGGCCTATCTCTCTGCTCAACACTGACTCTAAAATCATCCCTCACCAAACTATGTGTAAACAGACTCCAGCCCTTCATACCCAAACTT